>KB671586.1:75864-163715 GCA_000349105.1 Anopheles epiroticus | reverse complement strand
CTCTGCTTTTTCCCTCCGCCGGGGGCATCGAATTTGAAACAAATTATTGCAATTATTTTGTAATACATACTATTAACCGATAATTGCTGTTTGCTCTCGGATGTAAAGAAAAGCTTGTGAAATATCATCTAACACCATCGTTGGGTTCATAGATCATCCCACAACATCATAGAGCAAGCAATTCGATTAATGAGTGGACGAAGGACAAAGGTTCTTGGTCATGAATCTGCCTTGACCCGCGATTACTAAGCGGAAGCGTTTGGTAATCGTCCACAGGAACGCTTCGTGAAACGCGTTATTGAAAGTCAATGTCAATTAGGATCGAAGTTTTCTTTCAATTGCCAGCAATGCGATCACATCCGTTCGTGATCATATTGTGTGTGATCATATCATGATGTGTATGATATTTATTGTAGAAGATGAAAGGAATTCAACTTCATTAATTTGTTCTTGGCTAAACCTAGCATCAGAATACGGTGGATTAGCTGGTTGTGTAAGAGCAGCGGACCCGCTTCAATTACTAGGGCATCTGGAGTTTGCATTGATTCACAAGTTTATTTAGGGTAATCGTGCGTTCATTCACCATTCGCCGCACGGCCGTGTGTGTTTACATTGGCGGAGTAACCAAATTGGCCGTTTATAACTCCCTCACCAACAGTCTTACTCACATGATCGATCAGTGCGTGTGCGTGTGCCTGTTTTGTTTATCAGAAAGAGGCCACAAATTCTTTGCAATCCTTAATTTAGCAACCGCTCGGTGGAAGTTTTACGTATACTCACTTCCCAGCTCCGGATACGGAAACACACGTCAACACAAGCCGATGAGGAAAAGTGTTTTCACCCTCTCCCTATGCTCACCATTTGCACTGTTCAGTAAAATACATTGGACTCTCGTGTTTAGAGACAGCTCACGAAGTAACATGAAATATCCTTTTCTTTCTTCTTTCCTTACCCTCTCCACAGCTCGGGTTCTTCGTCTACCACTCGCTAACGTTAGGTCCAGCGGATCCGGCGGGCCCGGTTCCGATCGATTCGATGTTCATTTACCGACCAGACAAACGACAGGAAGTGTGGCGGTTTCTATTCTATATGGTTCTGCATGCAGGGTAAGTAGTGTTGCGGTTTATTGACAATCACTTCACCGGCCAATGGGTGGCAGTGAAGAAAGAGAGTAAAAAATGTCTGAGACACAAAAGGAACTAATGTTTGCTTTATGCTTTTTCCTCCTTCTCTTGCAGCTGGTTCCATCTAGGCTTCAATTTAATCATACAACTCCTCGTTGGGCTACCATTGGAGATGGTACACGGATCAACTAGGATAGGTTGTGTTTACCTAGCGGGTGTACTGGCCGGTTCGTTAGGTAAGCGAAAGTTTACATTGCATTTTTCTTTTCTAGCTGCAAGCTAAATTTTCCAGCCCGCACAACACACCCTTCTCTAACGATCGATGTTTCTTTTTTCTTTTCTTCCTCTCCTCTTTAGGCACGAGCGTATTCGACCCGGAAGTGTACCTCGTTGGAGCGAGCGGCGGTGTGTATGCCCTTCTCGCTGCCCATTTAGCCAATGTAATGCTGAATTACCGCAATATGCAGTATGGCATTCTGCGGTTACTAGCGATATTCCTATTTGGTAAGTAAACCAACTGCGCTCAACTGACAATCTGTTTAATCATTAAAACGTCCGCTTTTATTATTATAGTTGATACAATTCTTCAATTTCTAATTTTGAATGTGCTTCTGTCTGTCTCTATCTCCCAACACAGCGTCCTGTGATGTAGGTTTCGCCATCTATTCTCGGTACGCGGTGGAACCGGCCAGTGGGGCACCATCGGTATCGTACGTGGCGCATCTAACGGGGGCCCTGGCCGGGCTCACGATAGGGCTGCTGGTGTTGAAAAACTTCGAACAGAAGTTGCACGAACAGCTCCTCTGGTGGGTGGCGCTCGGTGTGTACGCCGCCTGCACCATCTTTGCCATCGTGTTCAACCTGCTCAACACTGTAACCGTCCAGAGGTTAGAGGAAGAAAGTGAAGAGGTGTTCAAGCAACATCTGTTCACCAACTTCGGTTTCTAGAGCGTGCCGATGGGTGTAGACAATGTGTGTGATTATTGTGCGCAAGAGTGCAAAAGCCAACACGCGGGGAAGAGTAGAAAGGACATGTGTTCCTAGTGGATCGACCAAGGATCTCCCATTCCTTCCAAACATCCCAGTGTCGAGAGCACGGTTTATCGGCACTGGGTTACTCGAAAAGTGCGTTCTAAACGCCACCTACCGTTCCCACCTGTGCTTCTCATCGTCGTTAAACGAGCATGTATTCTGTCCACGGTCGATGAAAACTATCTCCAGGATTGTGGGACGTCCCACACATATGTTAGAGAGACACACACAAACACACAGCACCTCATCGAGCGCCTCTGGAAGGTGATGCGGTAACCTACAGAAACATCCAAAGAGCCATCTGTGCGTGCTAGGCTAATAAGTAAAATGGTCGTTTGGCCGCGCTTCCAGTAGCATCACGAGAAGCCGTTTGGCACGACCGAACGGGCCTTTAGACACGGGTAAACACACACACGTACGTGTGTTGACACACACTCATCTCTATCATTCTAAATCGGACAGTGCTCCCTTTCTTTCACCCACGACACGGGAAAAACTCACCACACCTCAGCAAAATGGATCCGGAAGAAAGAGGATAAGTGCATGCCTAAATGTGATTGTACATAGACTTTATATTTTACGGAAAAATCTGCGCCCACGGTACGCAAAGGAAGGAATTACAGCTGCGTATGCGTATGCGTGTCGTCATTTTGTAGTGCGCCAAAGGAAGCAAACGTGGAAAACAGTGAGAATGATAGAGGAAATCCTAACTACTAATACCAGTATACCAAAGACTGTGCAGGGACAAACACTGAGGCACACGGAACCTGCTCCTCGCCGGTTTCTTGTTCTCATTTTCCCGCTTTCGAACATCCGATCGTCATTGTTCCCTCTTCAAACCGGCAACCACAGTCGTTAACGCGGTACGCTGCCTCCTTACGTATCGTTTCATCCAACCACTAACATAGTTGCGACCTAAAGAAGGGAAAAACTTTGTACTCTGCACGCTCAACACACATCCCAGCACACGGTTGACATCATTTTGAGTTCCTTTTTCACCTACACAACCATATGAAAAACTGCCAAACGAAATGCAAATCGGAGGAGATCGGTAAGCCAGCCAAGACAACGCGGATCGTCTGTCGCGCGATGTGCACGCTGTTCATAGACTGCAATGCAACTGCCCGAAGGAAATCTAGCTACGCGCAGCTGTATTATCATCAACAACCGTCCATAATGTGCGCCACGAGAGCTGAAAAAGGACGATTGGAAAGCACCGAAGACATCACTGCCGACGAGTGGTACATTAAGTGTAGTGTGTAGTAGCTGCCGCCTTCGTTTTTTCCTCGAGTTTTGCTGTAGCCGGTAAGCCAAATGAAATATAAATTAAATACCGTTTAATGCTGCCCCGTTTGTAGAGTTGGCATAGCATAGCAGGCAAGTAACAGACACAAAATATTCAGGTGTGTTCACTCGGAACTCGTCCAGTGGACACTTCAAAAAGACACAACACCTGTAACAGAAGAGAGGAAAATGAAGGACGGCAGTGATCGAACGACGTTTTGCGTGTCACGTGAACATTATTTATTTCGAAATAAAGTTGACTTTTAAGAGTCTTCTGTTAACGACTAGTGAACGTGCACTCTCTACTGTAAGTAGTACAATAGAAAAGCAAGTGAGCAAGACGAATATGTGTGAGGGAAGAAGGGGTAGGTGTGTGGGTGTATGTTTGTGCTGTGGCATGGAATTGAGCCAGCGAATCGATTGGATGAGGAAAATCGCTCTCGACGAAAGGTTCGTGTTGTTGTGTACTGATCGCAATATATACATGTTTGTGTGTGTAATGGGTGGGTAGGGTCCTATAATCAATGGAGAATTGAAAGACTAATCCGCAGAGTGTGACACAGATTTAGCGTAGAAGAAAAGGACGAGCCAGGCAAAGGAGAAGCGATAGGAAAAGTGGACAACAAGAGAACAGAAAAGAAAGAACAACTCGATAAGATAATATTCAATACGGAAATCACCAAGTCTAGTCAAATCTCTACGGAAATATTCTAATTATTGTATTGTATTCTAATTATTATTATTATTATTATTATTATATTATTATTAATTTACGATAAATTAACTTTGGCCCTTTTGCTTTTCACGTGCGAAAGAGGAAACAACACATTACGACATCAATGTATAGGAAAAGGAAACAACAGCAAATAAATCAAAATAACCGCTATATCACGGCATTAAAACCACCAAGACCTCACCAAGCAACTAAAGAACGCAAAGAGCCAAAAGCAATTCTCATCCCTGTTTTTTTTTAAATGTGATGTGGAGACGTGGATTGATTGACAATGCAAAAGCTAGAGTGAAAGCATAAAAACAATCGCAATTAAGAAACTTATGATACTGCAAATGAATACAACAAGGAACGAAAAGAAATCACATCACTGAACACAAGCAATTTAAGTTATTGCAGAAGAAAGAGAACAAACATACAATAAAACACACATACACACACACACACGCATACAGAGACAGGCAGGCAGACGTTTGGGGTTATCGGAACATGCTGGGTAAATTAATTTATTTATTGCACCTGTGTGGGAGAAGGGGATATTATATTCTGTTTTCCCTTTCGTTTCGCATTTGAGGTGGGGGATGAGAAGCAAAGCTTCCTATACCCGATTACTCCACTTCCTAAACTACCAACAACAACCTACCCAACCACAACATCCTACACTGCACCTTGCGCCTGGTGGTGGTTATTTGTTTTTATCCACACGAAACAGGTAAACGATCTCACTAATTAAATGAAGCCCAAAAATCGATATCATTGAATACAAAGTTACTGCACTCACACATCACCTACAAAAAAGGGGGAGCAAAAAGGGGAGTTTGTTGGGTGTAAAACGGTTCGCTGACGGCCGGAACACACTCCAACACACAATAGAATCAGAATTAAAACCGTATAATATCCCAATCTAGTTTGTTTTCGTTCTGTTTTCAAAGGACATACCAAAGATTAAAACGAGAAAAAAGAGTGAGGGTAGATTGGAATGCGATTATGATAGCGAGACAACAGGGGATGGCTTGAGAAAACGGAAAAATGGAAAGGTGTCCAATGAAAAGGAAATATTTATTTATTTTTTGTTAACATTTTCTTGTCGAAATCGAGTACAGTCGACACCGGCCTCTGATACTACACAGTCAAGTGTTCCTTTTCCTTTCTAATCAATACTTTTTATTGCATTTTTTCGGCCCAAAGGAGAAAGTGAGAAAAGGTACGAAATACACCCGTCCGAACCAATTCTACTTGGCATACCCACACAGAAAGGGACACCCACTGTACATCCCTCCATACCAAAATGGCCTTCGATGAAATGAAATACAAACAAAAGTTAATCAGTAACAAAATTAAAACGAAACACTAAGCTATAAAGTTATCGCATCAAGTAGTAAACCGAAATTCTCCTGTCGAAAAAGAAACTGTCATACGTGAAAAATACACAAAGAACAACGCAAACACCAAAATCAATCCACTCGCTATTTTCACACGTAAAATATCCGGCGCCTAATTATAAAAAAAAGTAAAAGATTGTTAATTGCAGACAGCTACAACAAACACACATACAATAGAGGGAAGAGGGACTGAAGGTGAGAATTTTGTAATTAGTCACAAAACAGAATTCAAAGTAAGCAAACAAGCAAATGAACTTATACCAATGGAAAATGGTGCATAGAAGACGTTTTTTTTTTCAAGAAAATAATAAACAAATCAAATTCATTGTAAAAGTTTTGTATTTTTTTTTTTTTCAGAATATGTTTGAATATATCACATGAAACTGAACATTACAATCAAATTAGAAGGTAAAAGAGAAAGAAACATTGGTCGACATCAATCAATCAACAATATTCTTCTTATTTTGGCCTCAACAAACATCTGCTGTTGGGTCAAGGAGCGTTGGTGTGGTCAACATCAGGGCAATCAGTCCTACACCGTACGAAGATAATGAGAACCGAATAACATTGAGCCTGTTAAGTAAGAAACTTAAGCCATTACTATTGGACTTCTGTTATTATTTTAATACATTTCGCTCAACAACGCTTGAAACGAAAGTAATGTGAACTTCACCATTTTGTCCCGAATGATGGTCTAACAACGCCTGTATTATGATTAGAAGTTTGTCAATGTAAGAGTAAAATGATTGTTTCGTTCAGAAAAAAGATTTGATTTATCTTCTACCCTACGTTGTGAATTTATTTTTGTATGATCGGTTATGTACACTTCCACGCGGTTTTCGCACACCCGTTCTTCGCTACGCCGCTTTCCAGAGAGCGCCTTTCTTCTTCCTGTTCCAAAGTTCCTGTCAAAATCTTCTGTCAAAAAACGTCACAGCACTGCTTACGTTTATACTTCTATTATCGAATTCTATTCACAACAATGATGATATGTCCTCACTGATCGCGTCTTATCTCAAATGTGATGATCACTCACATCTACACGAGACTTGTTCACCGAAGGGAAAAATTGGCTGTACATCGATGTTCATTGTATAGATCGCAGATGTGTCTGTTATACGGCTGGTTCTAGCCTACCGTACAACCTCTACCACTCCCATTCACCAAAAATCAATACAACTATCTGTGTCTGTGAACAATTTTGTAACACAAAAGAGCTGATGACGGCACCCGCTTTCTCAGGCAAGGTATAGTTACAAATTGAGGATGTTGATTGTTTTAAAACCACCGTTTGTTGTCAATTTAAATATGTTACCCATAATTCTGCATGCTCTCTGGTACGAGGGGGGTGGTACAACGACGACGAGACCGCACCGATGCGCGTTTGATCAACTATTTTCGGAAGCCGCTACGACACACGCAGCAGGTTCCGGTCATTAGAAGCAACGTCACGTACGAGGATTTGCAATCACATGCAACGAATATAAAATAGTTCTTGCATATTGTCATCTTCCGCAAAGTGTGGACCGTTTGCAAAGGAAGGTTGATGTTTTTTTTTTTTGGTTTTGCTGGAGGCCATTCCAATGCTTCTTTTTTGTAATGATTTCCTGTCTCGGTGGGCGATGCTTCACCATTCTTATGCTTACAGCAGAAACATATATAATCATGTATTGTGTATTGCCATTATCATAGACACTTGGTATAAACCTATAGCGCGATAAACTTAAGCTAAAACAGCAGCCTCACCATTATGTTTTTGTTTTAAAAATATTCTATTACAACTGTATTTTGCTTATTGTGTTCCGTAAACGGGTGACGTTTAATTTTAAATAAGGAAAGTTTTTTCATGGAATGAATCACAAACTTAATAATGAGGACGGTCTTAGATTGAAACCAACCAGGAAATTAATTTCGCTTGCTGGAGCATGTTCTTTTGATAAAATATAAATACGCCACTATGATCCAATACTCTGCTGTAACAATTCTGTTCGGCGAATTATTATGATGCTGTAAGATGTTCCATAGTTTGTCCACATCAATTAAAACATTAAGATATATTCATATTTTGAAAATTTATTTTAAATGAAACTATTGATTACAAATCAATCATTTAATCAACAAATCAAAGTGTCTGAAAGTCAATATTGAATGGTAAATGAACAATATATAAGGTGGATGCAATTAATTGTTTTAATTTGTATGTTACATTGAAATGTTGAAAACAACTCTTAAGTTTGAATTTAGACAGTTCGCATTGGAAATTACAGTGGAACGTCGATTATCCGGGGTGGTCGAGACCGGACGCAGGCCGGATAATCGTTTTGCACGAAGTATCGACCCGTGTTGACATGAAAACTTATATTTGTAATCCTAGCGTGGCTTTTATGATTATAAGTTAATTATAAATTTGGTTACATATTTTTCTAATTAATTAAGGGTTATAAATCACCCATACAACATTAAATATATAGAAAAATTCGATTGAATTGCCTTGACACTAAAGAGTGGTTCTTGTTTTAGCTTGGTTCTACCGTATGGTAATGGGCATTTTTCTTCTGGAGCTGTCAAATTGTTGGGTCACGGATAATCCGCCTCCCGATTAATCAGCCCCCGGATAATCGACGTTCAACTGTACTAAGCAAACCTTTATACAAAGCAAACTACGGGCTGAAAATCTTGTTGAAAAAAAATGAAACTTTTCGATGAATTTTGAATTTGTAAATAGTGTTTGTAAAAAGTAAAACATCTATGAAAAAATATGTTCTAATTAGTAATTGACGTAGAAACCCCGTTTCTGTTTCTTCAATTCCCGTCCAAAACAGGATAGTGTCAAGGTGTCGTGAATGCCACTGTCCCAATGTAATATGTAAATTCTCTAGTAATTAGTCCCTAATGGTTTACTAAATGGCTATATTAATCCAGGCTTCCGGTAACACATTCAATAACAATTTGATTAATTTAATTTTCTTCTACAACATTCCCGTTTCTGATCGGTTCGGTAACAAACAACACCAGGATCGGTGCCTTCCCTTCGGATGCATTAGAGTTGGTTCGCTTCTGCTATTAACCGAAAATAGCATACATTATTAGGAAAAACCAATAATACACATGCTCTACCTCTGCTGCAGGATTATTACTTTCTAATTTGCCTAATTATTAGTGCATTAGCATAACATTCTACCGAACTTTGCGGCTGCAATTCCGCCAGCTGCCGAAAAGAACCAAAGAACAAGAAAAGCAACATTAACTAATCGCATGGACAGAGACGCTGGCATCTTCCGCTTAAACAAAGATCGGATTTCTTCTGGAGCCCGACGAAACACGGAGAGTACACCACTTTTGGCGGGTTCAATTGCACACAGACACTATATGCTGCTAAACCACCCACCAACGCCACCCACACTCCCACACACTAACAGGTGTTTGCTTAAGACAACACCGATGGCAATACGTTCTTCTCCGCAGCCAGCCACATTTTGAGTACCGTTTAATTTGCCCGGACTGCCTCTACCTGGCTGGCGCCGCCGACAACGCCGCCGCCGCAATCCGGGACCGAGTGGTCGGTTTATGATGGCGCCTCTTTGTTCCTGCACGCCATGTATTCTCGGGTGCCTCGCTCGCTCGAGGAACATAGAGCACATAAAATAGAACAATACAGATGTGTTTAATGAGTTCTTCTGCAAACACACACTCGTACCACCCGCCCGGGGGGAGGTGAAACTGACGAATAGCTCAAATTCGATAGCAAACAGCAATTATCGGTTAATAGTATGTATTACAAAATAATTGCAATAATTTGTTTCAAATTCGATGCCCCCGGCGGAGGGAAAAAGCAGAGGCAAACCGAGTAGGAATTGAAAATGGTTGGATGGTGGCGCTGAAAGCCTCACAAATAGCATTATTGATCTGTCTACTACCTTCTAATCCCACGGAAGGCTGTTGATCCGTTTCACGCCCAAGCCCAGCGCGCTTCTAGCAGCAAGAACCACGCACCCACCCGAGCGAGCGACAGACGGAACACAAATGTGGTGTGGGGAGCACCGGTGGGCCGAAAATTCAGAACATGGCCCCAAAAACAATTGAAGCAACAGTACCGTACGCTTAACAACGGCCTAATGTACTTCTTGGCGCAAGACGCCGGCCACCACCATGCTCCATAAAAGTAAGTAAAGCGCGAAGGCGCTCTTTTTTGGATTCCCATCCGCCGATCGCGTTACGCCACCACCGCACTACTGCTTCCTTCTTTTCACCGAATGTGCACCGAGCGAGCGCGCACGGATCGCAACGGTTGATGATGATTTCAATCCGCACGGAACTAATTGTCTGCCCCCGCAACGTAAGCCCCGGGGCGGCGGTTCTTCTAGCTGCTGCTGCTTCCCTTGGGACTTCCGAAAGCGTGGTAAAATTATTGTTCTTAATCCATCCACCACGCCACACACACACACTTCTACCGGTACCGTTGGACAGGCACGGGGAAATCACACGCAATGCTTCTTTCCACCGAAAAACAACAACGGTCTGGGAATGGGATGGACAGGTTGACTCGGTAACGCGACCACAGCCCGTTTGGGAGAAGGTTAATCCATTTGTGATGGTCTGAGCAACTTTGTGCGTCGCCATATACTCAAGTAAGCTCAAAGCAGTGGTTTTAAGAAATCGAAATAGCATGTTCAGACCACCTAAGAACTACAATCAGGCAATGTTTGCGAAATCGCCAAATAATATTGATTTTTTTTTTCTTAAATAAAATAAAATGTTTTTAGTTCTTTAGAATACCAAGCTTGAACTAACTTGAATTGAATTGAACCGGATTGAAATTATCCTGAGAAAATAGTTTCCAAATTAACTTCATTAAATTGAGAGCTGGTTAGGAACATGCTCCAAATTCTAGACTAGAGCCACACAATATCTAATTAAAATTAATTAATATCTCTAGCCTCCACGTGCAACAAAACTTTTACCCTATTGGACCCAACAAAGCTAGCGGATCTCTATAATAATCCTCCACCCTGAAGCTCGCGCGCCGTAGACGATGAAACCTCTAAACAGCAATCTGATCGGGAAAGCGATCTAGAAAAAGGGGATTTTAATTAACTCCCTATTACCATCAAAATGAGCCTCTCGCAACTTGCCTCTACACACATACACACACAGGCTGAAACACTTCGTCCACTTCTTGGTGGGAGAAACGTGAGCCATGAGCTGTAAAAATCATTAATAACATTTCAAAACATCGCTCCCTTAGCAGAAGCAGAAGCGGTCACTCGGAACATGCGCCGCCACCAACATAGACGGACGCCTCCGCATCTTCATTTTTATACTTCAGATTCTTTGCAAGGGCAGTGTTAGAAACGAACAAAATATAAAAATAAGTAGCAAAGATTATGTTAGTGCATGCGTGGCTCATATTTTTGTTCATTTTTCCCAATAAAAATGAGATTTGTTGGAAATCTTTCAACAACGTGAAGCGTAAAGAAAAAGGAAACAATGTTGTAGGTCGCCCAAGGGTGGTCTTCTTACGCACACAGGACACCAGAGCGGCAGCGGCTAAACGTGATCACTTTTTCAATAAATTTCCGTGCTTGGTGCATCGTTGCCACAGCGCCCTTTTCTTTCTTATTGTGCATCCTGAATTCTCCGCAGGTTACATCCGGACACGGGATGCCACTGCACACGGAGCAGATGAGCGTGTGTGTGTGTGTGTGGGTACATGGATTCAATGCCTTTTCCGGTTTCCGTTTTGAAAAGCATTGCCCATCCACCATGAACAGTGTTAGAGTTTTGTGAATATGAGGAATAAATAATAAAAAACTGGATGAAATAAGGTGTGTAAAACGGAATGAAACACCATGGATAAGCCATGAACTATGAGAAACTAAAGAAAATTGGAAAAGCGAAATGTTTATTACCATTAAATTAGTTTAACCATTTTCAAAGAAGCCTTCATCATTCATCAACACAATATAAAGGTGCCAGAAAGATGTTCATAAGCGACGGAACGCTCGCTGCCTTTTACGCACATTTACAGTGGCGACTTGACGATCGTAAGAAATAAAGGGACACAAGCTAAGGATTCGGCAACAGATGTTCCATTTTAACGATGCTTTTGGCATGTCCCTTTGCTCAGTAGTTCTATCAAGGTTCATAAAGGACGCACAAAGCAACTGTCACTGCATTACCATTTACGGTTTAACTTATGCAGTAGAGGAAAAGCGTGTTGTGTTTAAATTTTATGTTCATTATGTACATCAAAGCGTCCATAATGGTGCAGAACGAAATCGAAAGTGGATTCGTTTATACATTAATAGTGACCCATTCATGAACTCACTGCTTGACTGTAATTTGTTCATTACCACTGTTGATGTGCAGCAATTTGAAGTGCAAACAGCGGCCTTTTTGAGATAATGTGCTCAACTCAGACGACTAAGAAGTACGTGTGGTCACGAGTATCCTGCAACAGAAAAGCAGAACATGAATGCACGTGCCTTACTGTTATTACAGCATCGTCTTTCCAAACTCGATCAGTGGAAGGAACCAAAGGAAGGAACCATACTTGCTCATTTCAACATACGATGGTGGTCGCGTGCGCTTTATTACTTGATGCAGGTGCATCATCGACGATCACCGCATCTTCCACCACACGTCCAGCATGAAACAATCGACGGAATCTCGGCTGCTTCGTGCTGGTTGCTTGTCGGAATTATGATTGGTATATCACGATTCCGCACTTATCCCTTTCTACTTGCTTTCCTCCTTTACTCTCTCGGATTAACAGGCAAGCGTATTGTTTGAGTCTTTTACACCTTTCATACTCATTCAACCAGCCCAGCAGTAAATTGTGGAGCTTCTTTATAACAGGACACATCCGCAAAAGGGAACATATGCTCGGGTGCAGATATAACAGCTGGTTTTCGGTGCAGTGCAAGTCCCAAAAATGCTATTCAACTGGAACAGGCATGCTGCGATCGAAGGATAGAGGGCGTGTGCGGAAAAGCATTTCAAAGGGGGTAGCCGGGCCCGGCAAAACGGAAGTAGTTTTATTCATCATAATCCAAGACGCACCGAGCTTGCAGACAGCTCCCTTGCGCTCTGTAGGGCAGCTGACAAGTGGGGTTTATGTGTCTGGTCACAAGTTGTGAACCTATTTCCCATTATGATCGTCTTCAGCTGGTTCTGAGAAAGGCAGCAGCACAGAAAAAAAAGAACCATCCACAGTAAGGCGAGAAAGAGAACAGAGGGCACAGGTTTACATATTCCTCGTTTCGTGTTGCTTCGTTTTCCATCCCGGTGCATTATTGCTTTATGGTTATAAACCAAAAAAAAACGACAGAACTGACAGAATTTGAACGTGCTTGCGCGATGTACCGGAAGTGAACCAAAACCTACCCAGCACAACCGCACCACACCACACCACATCGGCTATTGTGGTCGGTGCAGCGCGATGCAACGAAAAACCTTTGCCACGATTTCGATCGAGCATTCCTCCGCACAGCGCCAATGATGATGAATGGGATAAACCGGGAGGAAGCGACAGGAAAGAGTGACAACATCCGCTTCCGTAAAATCGCGGCGTGTGCGTGAGTGGAAGAACAAACGAACGCGGGCGAACGAAACGACGACGATTGATTCAGATTGCTGGCTGAATGAAGCGAGCGCACCGAGCAGTGAGTCATGCGAGTCATAATGAATGGAATTTCAAAGGTGCACGATGACATGCGTGTGGTGCGTTCGTGGTCTTAAGCAAGACATAAATAAACGTAAAAATTTGGAAGGCGAGCGCACTGCGTCAGTGTGTTTGATTAATTGAAATGATGAACATTTTCTACAACAAGTTATGCTCAAGTCAAAGCCATAAGCTACGTTTCTCACTGTACCAATTATCCCCTTTCGGCCCAAATGCACTTACATCAAAGAAGAATCTCTTGTACATGAACTAACCCTAATTTTTCTAAAGCACAATACGCTTCCCTGCAACTCCAAGCCCGAGTGAGAGGAGCTATCGTCAGTGGCCATTTAAACAGGATGAAAAGATGTACCCATGAATGAAGACGATTGTGGGATGACACTGCGCAATGACTTCTCAGATCAACACGGGGCTCGGTAACGAGGGATCGGCATGAAACTATGTTGCACGGTGCAGAGTTGAACGTGAGAAACGTAAACATTACCGGTATCACATCGGTAACGATTATAATGGGCATTCACACTTACAGTATCCGACCTGCCGTCGGTCATTTGCATTCCAGTGTTGTGTGAAGATAGGACAGAGGGTATCATTATTGTGATTTAATGTCCTCTTATTGAAATTATTGTAAATTTCGAAGAAAATGTGAATGGTTGGTTAAACGGTTAAAGCTTCTGCGGCGTATATTGAAACAAAAGATTATCTCGATGTTTTAAGCGACGAACCTGACGTTTCACACAGTCAAGGTTAGCATGGTTTGGCTGTACCCTGTTAGAAATGCAGCTTTTTAGCAGAAAAAAATAATTTTTCTTTTAAGAGAAACCTGAAAAACATAAGCATACCGATTGTACAACAGTTGAAACACTTTGTTATTTGTTATTTGTTATTTATTTGTTTAAATTCAATGGGCCTTATCTGGCCCCTTTGAAGCGTTCTTTACATACATTTAACACAATACATTAAAACAACCAAAATAGAACGCAGAAGACATAACTTAACATGAAATCGGTGGCACCAGACGAGTACTGTTTAAAAACGAAGTCCGAGACATCTCGGGTTCGTGATGGTTAATAATAATATTGGAATAATATAAAGTAAAAATAAAATTAATTAATAAATTAATAAAAATAATAATTAATAAAAACAGTATTTAAAATTTTTAAACCACTAAAAAAACCACACTTTCCATAATAATTGTGGGAAATTTGATAGAACTAAATTGTTGTAGCTAATTGTTTTATTGAATAATTAATTAGTTAATTTGATCCACTTCAATACCCTGTCCATGTCTCGAAATCTTGGATATTTCAGGATAATCTTAGATACATCTAAAATAAACGCCTTACATTTTACCAATACATGTTAATGTTAAAGAAATGAAAGAAATTTTCTCATCAATTTAACTATGAACCACGAAAATGCTTTCAACCTGATTAGCTGATTCTGAGCACAGTCAAGAGAAACCATTAATTAAAGCAATTAAAATATTAATCATTGTTGTGGCTTCACTGTTATGTGCGAAACTATGCCAGACAGTAGATAGTAGAAAGAAGAAGAAATTTAAAAAATGTATAATTGGGCGGCTTATCAATAACCTGCTGGTGAAAGAGTGCAATGACCAATGCCACGCAGCATTTCCAACGACAATGACTTTTCTCCCACACTACACAAAACAATTGCATTTGTTCCATTGCAGGTTGAGAATGTGATTATACAATGTTGAGGTTCCCAAAACGGGCCAAAACTGGTGCATTAAGCCAGAGGGAGGAGTAATTAGTAATCCAACAAGATATTTTAATAGCACCCGACGTCAACACGTTGGGAGAGGGTTTTACAGTTTGCTTACTAATGAATGATTTACAGTCGTAGCTGCTGATGGTTGAAAGCTTATTTTATGTAACAGTCTTCCATTTGGCAAAGCTGTTTCCTGTTTGTAAAGTTCAATAAAATAGGACACTTTAAGTGACGCAAAGATTTTTACCTTTAATTGGAAGTCCAAAGTAAACCTTGAACCCCTGAAGCATGCCGTAATTGGTTTTCAGAAGCTCAGCTATAAAAATTGAACAATTGCCTCCAGTTGCAACGCGTTCAAGCCTAAGGGTTACAAATCGTTGTATAATTTAACAAAGATAAAATGTACTTCAATAAAAAGTCTCATTTTAAGGATTGCTCCATTTTCTGGACGAGAAAATTATTCGTTAGAGTGATATTATAAATGTAACGTTTTTATAGCAATTCGCTCCTGAAATTCTATGGCAAATCGATCAAATTATCCATTGAACGATTTCAGAACTTTTCATTAATGATACCCATAATTCAAATTCAGTTCACTTGATATGCTGAACCTTTGTTCGGTTAAGCTTTTGGGGCTTGAAAGTGTTGATTGAAATTGTGGTCCAAAATCGAACCATGAGAAACTGCTTTCGGTAATCATCGACAGAAATGATCCAATAAATTTTAATTACGTTGAAATTCCTTTACTTGACGCGCTACTTGACATGCTGTCTGTATCATGGTAGTGTCTTGAGAGTTGCTTTCCAAAAAGCGATCATTACTTAATCGACTTCATACACACTGCTTGAACGTGCTTGAGATGCGCCTTGAGTGCTTCGAACATCTTCTCCTCAGAAAACTGTCTTTTCGCTTATAATCGATAATACTTTGCTCTACTTAATCTCAAAGGCTTATGGCGGGCCTTAGAAGGTAGGTGAAATCACTATCATCGTTGCAAGTCCATGTCAGATCAAAGGATTCTCGACGTCCAGCCTTCGAGAGCGTGAACTAGTTATCATGCCTGGGATATCGTCTCCATTTGAGGAAAACCAAGTCATCCCAACCACCTTCATCAGTATGAAATGCAAAACGTTTAACGTTAACGATGGTACAAAAAAAAGACTGTTCCACGATCGCTTCACGGCGCAGAGTCGCAGTGACCAGCGGGCATAAAGTTTTATTACATTGCGGCAATCTCATGCATATTTGGAGCAGCACAATTCCTCCAGTAGAGCTGATGAGGGAGCACAAGACACAAGACGACGTTGCGCTTTGGATGAATGTAATCAAGCTGCTTACAGCTCGCCTTTTTTCAATCTCTTCCCATCTACTCACCTTCCAACGGGGAGTGATCTTCCCGCGAGAAGCTTCCAACAGTCTTGCAAACAGGTGACCGACAGATACCGACGATTGGCCCGCCCAGCGGCCGCGTGTGAGTGTGTGTGTGTGTGTTTGTGAGTGGCGGGAGGCAAGGGGATATAATAACCACATATTTCACTCCGCCATTCTTCGGCCGTTAAACAACTTCGGCTGTAACAGAACAGGATCATCGAGATAATGATTGATGATGCGCGAGAAGACCGCATCCCTTTAATTTTCGTATCGGTAACATGCTACCCAGCGTGTGTCTGGACCCGCGCGATTGTGTGTGAGTAAAGAAGCCGCCCAAAACACGAGGCGCCGGAGCTGCTTTTCACCGCTCGCAGCCCAGGGCCACTCGTGACCCGGGCGCCCCCGAACAGGAGCTAAGCGAATCGATTTTCCCAAGGGCTGCTGCTGATACGTTTAACGACAGTTACGACGCGTCGACCGTTTTGCACTTGGCTGGGCTTGGCGTGGCGTGGCTTCCGATGCTTCCGATCTATTGTGGTTGTGGTCCCGGCCCGTTCTAATTTGATTAGGTGGTAAATGCAACTAGTTCATCGACCGGCACTTACTCGTCTCGTGGCCATTAGCACGGGGTGGTCAAAGGTGAAAATTGTCACAAGCCAATAAAAAGTGGGTGGCGCCTACAAAATTCCATCGCATGTAAGCCCATATCTTTGCTGCCTGCAGGTCATAACGGTGGCAGGAATTGGAAATCTTTTTACTTGACCTCCATCGAATTGTCTCCTTGGGAAGAATTTAATTTAACCGTTCAAATTATTGTTTCGTGCAAATATTTTTTCCTACTTTATAAATAGTTGAATTTACGCAATACGGCCAGGCCGTAACTACGGAATAAAAAATAAATAAATAGTTGAATTTATATTATTTTTTTATTTACTGCCAATCACAACAGTGCATCAAGTCTCAATGATTCTCGATTTTAAAAGTATTTCACCTGGAAATTTGTCTTTGCCTTTCGACCTAAAGATTTTTTTTATTAAACATATTTAATCATTTTCTCTGATAAATGGAAACGATGGTGGAAAACAATAATTGATAAATATAAACTTTAAAGAACAAACCAACATTTGCAATACAGCTTTCATATTTCATTGGTATTACGATTTAATTAATAAATAGGAACGCAGATTGTATACAAATATAATCTGGTTGCTCCCTACCTAAACCTTAAATAACTAAAATGAAAAGTGGAAAATTAAAGGATCTGTCAATGCCGATACAGTATTTCCCTGAAACTCAAACACCTTTTAAACCAACTTCAAGAGAGATCAATGCGGTGAAGTTAACCTAAAAACGAAAAACTAAGTTTTGTTTAGAATATTCGTTAAAATAATTAGCCTGATAAGTTTTAGCAGATCAGAAGTTTAAAACGTTTAAGTAGTTAATCTAAACTGAAGGCCGAAGCAGGGTAAACATGAGTGTGAAAAGATCATAATCAAAACTGTAGAAATTAATATTTTGCAAGATTGTCACTACGAAAAATCTACTGTAAAAATAAGAAGGTACATTGTGAAAGACAACTAAGATTTCTATTGAGCGTAAGAGAGCTCATTACTCACTTACCGTTTAGTCCAATTGTATGAATTAACATACAAAACATTTATCAATAATTAACTAAGGTCAATATGGTTATAATTAACAAAGGAATTAGCTGCGTTTTCATTACGAGCTTAAAAATTATAGTTACATACATAATGGTAGTATTTTTATTATGTTAAATATCAAAAGTATGTAATATATTGTTTAGATTACTAAGTGATTGATGTAGACAGTTTAAGAAAAGAATTCAGATACTATATTTTCCAGGTAAAAGGATTCCTTATGCATTTCAAACCATTACGAGAAGATGTGCCAATCTTTTAAACGATACCTTAAACTTAATATCATCCACCATGGATGATAGACAGGTTCGAAGAAACGCAAGACGAAATACAACAGAAATAAAAGCAGACGGTACAATTGCGAAGCGAAAACAAAACCCAGTAGGTGGCTCGGGCGAGCTGCTCGAGCGGGTCCTTTCATGCCACTGACAGCTGACTGGGGACAAGACAAGACGCCTCCGTATACTTCCTTGGCAGTGCGCTCAAAGGGAACGCTCCAACCATGCGCCATGCGAACCGTGCAGCCGACATTGAACCATTCCTCGCACTTTCCCTTGCAACGATTGTTTGGGAGCTTCACTGTGCCCCGTGCAAGTGTGGTGTGTGAAGAAAAAAGGGTGATCATCGCAGCGGCGCCTTTTAAAACACGCAAGGTCCTGACGGTTCGCCGCCTTGCGAGCCGGAGGAGATCTTCCACCCTTTCTGTACGCTGGTTTCGAAAAATGCTTTAGGACATTTGTGCCAGCGTCACCGGGCGGGTGATTGCGAGCAGGCGAAATAATCTTTAGCTCAGCACCATTTCACTGTTTCGTGCCACTTCCCGTGCCAATTCGTCTTGTTTTAAGTATGCATTCGCGGCGCATCGAGAAAGCCAAGGTCCAGAATGTCCAGCACTCTTCCCCAAGACACTCTCTCCATGCGTACGCTCTGGCCTTGGTTGATAAATATTGTAATATTAAATGAAATATTTTATTGCTTTTCACTTCGCGTTCACTGCTTTCCCACCATTTTACAAGACTCACACACACACACACCCATACACACACGTACAAACATTGCTTAGCGCCATGCCAGATCCCGTGGTCGACAACCAGCGACCAACCTTCGTCACCTCGCTACTCCGCAACGTTGTTTGCCAATATTTTGGTGGGTTACATTTTGAAGTCGAAATAAATAACAGCGACGGTGTGACCGGTGACAGAAAGCAAACATGTATATTTATTCCTTTTAATTCACTACAAGCACACACACACACACACACGCAGAGCGACTCGGTGCAAGTGTGGGATTGTTATCTTACGCCAGGGCCGAGACACACACCAGGGAACACGTATAAATTCGTTAGTCGACAGACTCCAATCCACCCGTCCACATTCTAAGGCGCAAAGGGAAGAAATATTTGCATGCTTTCTTTAAGTTCTTTTCTGGTTTTGCCCCTGTTCTTTTGCTGCTCGGCAGGATTGAGATACCAGGCCAACATCGCCAGGGTCCAATTCTCGCCTACATGTTTCGATTCGCGCCTGCCGCGGAGAAGATCTTCCCGAAAGGGAATTCTTGAAATTAATTGCTAATTGGGTTATCTTTGGTACACGCGTGGCGGTAATGGTAGACGCGTACGTACGTACGTACAGCTCCGAGAAGGAGGAGTGCAAAAAAAAACCGAACGAAATAAAACCAGATCATCGGGAAAAGGGTTTTTGGGGTAGTCCGAAAACGGTGCAAGCAAGCCGTTGGCCAGACGCATCGGTCGTTAAGGAGCTGTGCAAGAGCTCTGCTGCTGCCCGTCGCCGTAAAAAGGCGCAGCTAACATGATGTAGTTCCAGTTGCCGTTGAAATGAACGTTTGCTGATGTAAAGCTATTTAGATTTTTTTTTGTTCACTACAATACCCACCAAGTGCATTGAACTACTTTTGCGAAACAAGAATGGCAGCACGTGTGAATCGCGTGAAGATGCCGCATCATTGTCTTGACTAGCAGGGAAGCTCAGCCTCAGTCTTCTGCCCAAGTGACACATGGGTGCAAGAATGTGATGCACCGCCCGCTACTCACCGAAAGGCTCAAGCGCCCGACAGAAGAAGCCGGGCCCGTAAGGGTCAAGGACAGTGTTGCAACGCTTAACACGGTGAAAGCACGCCACTTAAAGCGCCTGAACCAAAACAAAAACGAAAAAAAAAACAATCGCACAATGGCTCGTAGAGATTGCATACGGACAGCATTCCAAACCGTGCCTCGCGCCCCCTCTTCCTACCCGCGGCTTCCTTTGGGACAAATGTTGCATTTTTTCTGCGCAAAGCAAAGCAAAAAAGTGGTGCTGGGAACTGGGAGCAGAGGGAAAACGTTTTTAACAGAGCGCACGTTCCCCGTTGCAAGGCAAAGGGGCAAATTTTATAATGGTAAATAGAGATACACTCACTTGCAAAGCAAACACAGAAATGGGTGGAATTAAAACACTATTCCCAGGTCGTTCGGGGGGGGGGTCAAGGGGGTGAAGCTGTTTGGGGGACTCTGCGGTTCGGTACACACATACACACACATTTTCCGCAAGGAGGAGGAAAAGGCGGCGCTGGGAAGACTGTCTTCCCGTTGCTTGTTGCGATTATAATTGTAAATATTGCAACCGGGTAGACACACAATGGACAGAACAGAAAGGGTGAAAACGTTTCACAGCCCACCGGTAGGTCAGCCTGTACCCACCGGGCCTCCGCAAACAACTGCAAGAAGCTTTAAAGTAATGTGAGAAGCAGCAGCAGAAACAGCAGCACCGGAACCTGTTGCACGGTGCATCGAAGTAGATCATTCTGGCTTAAGGTTTGGAAAACTGATGTTGATATCGCTGCACAATTCTGATACTATTTTGATTCTTAAAACAGAACCAACTACAATCGAAGATACAGTCAAGTGTGATGCTAGTGTTATCAACTTTCTAAAAAAATTGAAACCTCATACAGGACAACAGACCGCGATTAAGCTAATTTTTGAAGTCAGCATGTTTTTTTAAGCCGTGATCAGTGTTGGACTAGCTTATCCTTCGCCTGACATTTTTCTATTATCCCTGACTCCTGCTGTGTGTTCCCAAATATATACATGATACAATTGAACTATTTTACAAAACATTGTGTTTACTTGAACATTGCTCAAAAACCTTAAGTTTTTTTTACAAAAAAAATCATTGTGATAAATGATAATGGAGAACTGAAAGAAATTTTGTTTTACTGTTTTTTTAAACCTTTTTTCTCTAGTCCATAAGAATATAGAACAGAAGACGAAAATTTGAAATATTTTTGCACCGTCGAAAATACGTTTGTATTTTTGAATTATTATCATTACAGTTCTCGTGTTGGTAAATAACACATTTATCAACATTGTTGGGTTAGACGAATATCAGATCCGTCCGTTGCACGAAATAAGGAAAAAAAACTTTTGTATTTTTTTATATATATATTTTGAAAAAATAACTTAAGTTAATCTAGTAAATCTCTCAATCGATTATTTCGGTAATAGTTTTTATTTGTTATCATCCGTATGCAAAGTAATTGTTATCGTCCGTATGAAAAATTTTTATTTGTATGTTTTTTTTTTATAATATTGTCAATGAGTCATTTTAAAACAAGTACAATTTTTTTTTAAATATAAATATAGAATATTTGGATCGAACGTATAGCAAGTAACATTGCATTTGTTATGCTAATCAATTATGCACTTAACTAAATCTTAATCTTTGGAATAAACCGAATAATAAGACTATCAAGGTTAAAAACCATTATTCCCAATGTGCATTGTTATTGAGATTTTCAATATTTGGTAATTAGTTAAAAATATAATAAGTAAAGAATGACTAATTAAAATAATACACATGAAAACGCTATGTGCTGGAGTTTCCATGCAATTAATCAACAACACAGTACAGCTTGAGATTGCGTGCACTTTAAAATATCCTATCAGTCAAAATATCATGAATTTCAAGTTTAAGGAATCTTTGAAGATTATATTTAATTAAGAAGTTTCGAAAACTCAAGAAGGTGAATCTTCAAAGATTTATAAACTGTTAAAGATTTCGAGAATCAATAATTCAGAATCATACATTCAGCTTCTAGAATAAATTTCTAGTGATTTCTACAAGTCTTGCAATGATTTTTTAGCGCAATGTCTTATGATAAAATTGTTTTTGATAAAGAGGAAAAGCAGTAATTGTTGGATTTCACATTTTACAAATGTTTTGTAAATATTATTTCTGTTGCAAACCATATTTGTTTAATTTATTTTGTTACATTCCATCTTGAAATTATTATCAACGAATGTTTCAGCTTTGCTGCACGAGAAACAATCCAAAATCCAGTATGCAATCTTACAAAAAGTATGGCTCACGATCGTCATGCTCAAGCTCACCACAACCGTTGCTCACTTCCTATTTTCGGTGTATTTTTGGACTGTGGCATAATTTACCGATGTGTTTCACTAGGCTAAAGCCATTTCCGATTCCGTAAAAAGTTCCTCTGCGCGCACAACGCACGAACGCACGCACACACACATCACACCGTACCGCCGTTAGGGCCTTTTAGGGTGAACCGTTGCATAGGATGGACCGAGCCGCACAATGGCACCGACGAAGGAAGCGAGCGAATATGATGGAAGAGCCACAACAATTTAGGCTATTTAGGCTGGCCGTGCTCGCTTCCACCTGCCACGCAGGGAGCGCCCGCCTGTCGGTGTGTAATCATCGGGGCCCGATGCTCGACCAGCTAATGTTGACCACGCGGATCGATGTGGGAGGGTGAGAAATTAACTGGCTTCGAAGGTGAAAATCATTACCCTAGCCGGCCCTGCCACAGCGCTTGACCTTAAAGCCCCGGGCTCGGTTCGGTAGCGCCCTTAAATCATTTCCGAATGTAGAACAGGAAATCGGCATTTCGCACAGTGCACCCAAGTGCTGGCTGTTTACATAGTGCCACTGAGTGCCCTTTCTTCAGCTCGAGGGGGCCGTACACAATCATAGTGTCCAACTGGGTTGGCAATTTAGATCGAAGCACCTGTGTTTCGCGCCAGGGAGAAAGGCACGTGTTTAATTTTCATTTAAAGCATCTTCTCCCTGAAGGCAGCAAACGGTAATGGAACAAGTGCCAGAGTTCCGAAGGCGGGAGGACCGAGCGTGGATGGGTTAGGTGAGGTATTCACCCACAGGCATGATAATTTATTCACTCGGTGGCAGAAAGCCCTTCGTGTGGGGTTCAAGACTCTCCTTGAACGAAGAACCCCTCATGGTGCAAGGGCATCGTTCATATCGGGAAGGTGGATGCTACGTTGTGTGACCATCGAAGTGTAGCAGATTCCTCGGCAAAGTCACTGCCGCCCTGGTGCCTATATGCACTCACACATGACCATGCACCTACCGACGTGTGAGAGATCAGCAAATGTAACGTTTTTATTGTTACTTAAGGTGTATTGTGCACTAGCACTATTTCCAAACACTTTGGCACGTTTGTTGAGCCACTTTCAGAATGCATTTAGCCCTCGATAAAGTCTTTGGATGAAGTTGTGTTTTTGCTTAGCAATAGAGTACTTTCTGTTATAGTTTTTAATCGATATAACTTCTGGTGTATAGTATTAACGTGTTTTTGACAACGCTTTAACGCTAGTGCTTAGATCGAGCGGGAGGTTTAAAATGCAAATACAATTTTTACAGCAAAAAGCTGAGCCGTCGCGGCATCAGCTAACCCCGACCAGCTGAAAAAATGGGACAGGTTCAAGGAACTCTTTTTCACATGTATGCAAAAAAGGGGAGCATGCATAAGGGCCTGCGATATGTGTAGGGTCATTGTCACTGGTATGAAATTGCGTTCAGCTGGTGCAGAGGTGGTTGTGCAACAGTTGGATGTCTGCAAGATCCCTCCGCAAAAGAGCTCCAACTCGTCGCTGGCCCTTTGCCGTATGTCTTGCGGTTCCCATATTGTGTTTGTTAGCTGCAGTTCCCCACCGAGCAGGTAATATGGTTCTAACTTTAACCCCAGACAGTGAGGAGGTGCCGATGACACCTGCTGCCTTTAGAGTTGCCCTGAGAGTCTGAAGACTGATGCTACGACACCCTCCGAACTCAGAAGGTTTGGTTTTGCATTGATCGATCTCGTGGGATAGACGCGTATCCTTTCTGCTTCACGTTCGTGCGCCGTCGTCTAGACCCACGAGGCAGCACGTGCACGCTTCTTCCAACCACCCGGTACACATGGTTCCAGTTGTTGTAAGCTCTTCTTTTGAAATATCCTTTTGCCTTCTTTCGTTTGGTGGTTTTCGGTGCGCACTGAAAGGTCGACGACATGGTTTCCGGAAAGTTTTTTTTTTCTTGCTGGTAATTTCATCACGCCATGCCTCCTCACTAGGGCTGGCTGGCCGGTCTGACTTACTGACCGGCTGATAGTGACCTACAAGTTGCAAAGAGAGAGAGGCATACAGGAGCATTGGAAGACCAAAAACAACAGGAAAACTTTTCGTCTGGCTGTGTATTTATCCTGTTCCCGCCGTTTGACTCACGCGGATACAGAGTGTCTTTGTAAATATTATAGAGTATGCTTTTGTTTTTTTAAAATAATGAGTCATTTTTACAAAACATTAACTTCCTGCAATGCACCAAATCATATCATCCAACTTTCGTTTGAATGGCTTGTTCCATGAATGTCAAGAAAAACATGGCTATTGATAAAATAACGTTACGGTTTGCAACCCCAATAACAACTGCAACAACCACGAATCCTGCACATACCTACTTAAGCAATTACCGCAAGAAAAATAAGGCTAAGTAACGAGCTGCTTCAAACCAGTGAAAAACAACCGCTTTGTCATCTATCTGTTGTTTGCTATCAACTGTTGTAGCAACAATCTGTCTTCGGCCAAACATCCCCTCGCAGTATAACTCCCCCAAAAACTATTCGCCGTTCAGTTTTGGGTCCCAGTGTTTCGGATGACACACTGAGACGAAACATGACATTGTCACTACTACATGCCTTTTTCTCTCCCTGTCTTTCAGTCAGTCCACTCATTATTTGACACCTTAATCGGTTCCAAAAGTCCGGAATCATTACAGCGAAGGGTGCGCAGGCGGTGAAACAGAACACGGACACGAATAATATGACGCTTGATGGTTTTGTCTCCAACTACCCGAAAGAGACGCACAATACTACGATGGGAATTATTGTGACCCCCGAGAGGTAATCATCATCATCTTACAAATTTTCTTCTAACGATTTTTTTTCTGTTTAGGGAAATGGGTTTGTGTAAGATTACCACCGTACGTCAAGCTTCACCTATTTCTGGGCTAAGGTGAGTGTGTGCAAGTGAGGGAAGCTCGTGTTTAACTTCTCTTTTTCTCCTGGAAGAATCCGTTCGAAGATTGTTTTAGCACGAACAAGAAAAATCTGGTTTGAACCCTGGTAAAAGTTTAAAGAATAATCGAACATTAAAAAATATCATTAAACCCACTTATTATTACACTTATAAAATTCCTGAAATGAGCTGGATGTAAACGTTCCTTGAATGCATTTTTTGCTGTTGCAAGAGTTACCACGCTTGAGCGAAATAAAGTCAAATAAATTTCCCAAAATTAATCAATTAATAAAACAGCTAACTCTGCCTTCAGTGACTGAAGTGTTATTTGGATTGTAACTTCTTCATCTGTGCTGTGGATTTCGTTTGTCCTTTATCGAAATACAATGTTACAATTTTCCAGTTACCTTAACTGGATAGAATAAATAGAAGAATAAAATAGCTTAAATAGAAGAAATAAAATACAAGACAGATGATAGACGTTATTAAGAGCCATAACAAAACAAAAGCAACTTTAAATATGCTCTAAACAAACATTCTCCAAGTGGAACGAATATGTTTTTCTAACAAAAAAAAAGAAAGGGAATCGATAGTTTCAAGGTGAAATAGACCAAGCGAACGAGAAGGCAAAGAAAACTTTTTTCGGACAATCCTTGAGTAACGTTTCGGTTTATTTTCTCCCCGTTGATTTGTCGTTTTTCTACCGCTCGCTAGCTTTTTAACACGTAAGAAAGTAGGTAATTAATGTTTGTAAATTAATCACTCCCGTCTTTAGATCCCATTAGTTTTCGGTTGGCCCCCACCTTGAAACCTTCCCATTCGGCTTTACATACTGGTAATGTGACAAATCACTCACGGTGTTACAGTTGCGTGTGAGCCGACCTTTCTTTCGGTTTGCACCGGGCTTTTGTTTCGCGGGGTGCACAGAAGATGTATTCCGGAATAGGTGCGGGTTAAAACCCACGAATAAAAAAATCATTTGGCATTCATCATGCCTCAACGCGGTTGGTCGAAGTTTTCGGCTCATAGTTCGGGTGGATGTCAATTATGGTACACTAAATTCTCCCTTTACACGGTTTACACGAACCTTTCAACATTAATCTAGTGGAAATGCTGTAAACTAAAGAACGGCCAACACGATTCTACGAGGTAGCTGTTTAATCGGTTCTAGCCTTTAGGTAGAAGTCAAAGAATTGTACTGCTGATAAAAACTTACAGAAAAAAAAACTTTTAGCTTCTTAAATTTAACAATTGCTCACAAAATACTTTATCAAAATTTTAACTTAATTTGAAGCATTTGCACTCAAGTATACACTCGTGCCAGTCCCATTTAATTTGCCCTCTTGCAGAAGAAAAGACTAGCGCGAGACGCGACGGCAGCTGTTGACCAGAAAATCAGGTTTCTTCTGCCTTAAAACAATATTACATAGCGCCTTTCGCGTCGACACGATCCTGGTACGCCTGTGTGTGGCAAAACAACAACATTCCAACAGTTCCTTCGACCCGCTTTCTTACATCAACATCATCATCAGCACCACTGCCGCCGCCACCACCATCATCATCATCAGCAGCAGCAGCAGCAGCAGCAGCCTCATGATCATCATCATCATTCCAGGCTCTGTTCTGAAACTGGTTCGCTTGAGTAATGAGTATCACCTGGTGGTCTCGCGCGATTCGCGATCTCGTGCTTCTTCGCTGCACATGCTACACCAGCAGACGGACAGATGCACCCGAAAGACAAGTTGCAACAGTCTGCTCCTTCTTGCTTGCTTGCTTGCTTCGTTTAACATTCCTCGTTGTTGACAGAGAACTGGTAGAATATTGCTCACGCGTTCAAGCTTCTCAACGCCTTTCAGCGCTGTTAGTTGATTCTAGCTAAAAGTGACTTGTCCTCATCTGCGAACTTTTTCTAAGCGATAAATGAATAGCAACGTGATTGGTTTATTTTGAAAAACATATAAAAATGCTGTATGATAACACATACAAGAGTATCTTACACTTTAAAACACACATACATAAACCAGGCCAGAAGAGTTACGAAACCACAGAAACAGTCGAACAAGTGCGTACACTTGCACTAAGTGTCTTCGCCACTCTCACTTTCATCCGAGTGCATCTGCGCGGCGGTCGGTACAGGGGATCCGGGAGGCTCTATTTTGTGCGGCTGCCGCCCGCCAACGGTATGTTTATGTTTATCGTTTCTTACAGATGCACTTCTTTGCTTTGCGTGAATCGTTTGTTTCTTTTTACCCCTTTCGTTCTGGATGGTATCAATTTAATGTACTGGGCACTAAGCGCAGTGCGATCGGTAGTTGTTTAAAACAAACAAAGTCGTTTGAGCACGGTAAACTCACTTCAGCCAACGATCTTTGCTTACGATTTGGTACTTCATATATACAACAGGGACGGCAAACTCGGATGAACTCGTGCGCTGTGGTTTGCATGTTTATGGGCTTGTGGTAGCGGTTAATTTTGTTTCAGATGAAAATTAAGAAATGCAATATAAAATGCAACAAATACAGCGTTTCCAACTACCTACGTATGGCAAACTGTGCCTTTTGACAAGCGATATTTTTTATTTGCTTAATGATCTAAAATAAATAAAATTAATAATTTAATGAATAACACTTAAGCTCACTTAACACTTAAGTGACAGGATGTTAACACACAGAGAGAAAAAGCCATATCTCATTTGTGGTAAAATTGGATTAGAACTATTAACCACAGCTACGGCAGGCCTTTGCCCTACAAAGGTTGTCTCACATTGCAAAATGAAGAAACTTAAGCTCAGATAATGATACACGGAGACGCAACGGTGATTACAATCCAGCAATATTTTGCCAGGATAGGCCAGGATAGTGACCAGCTCTATCAAAATTCAGTCATTCGTTTATTATAAAACTAATTAATTATTTTAATTAATTTTCATCCAAGTTTGTTGTAGGATTTAGACTGGATCAATAAATATCAATTAAAGTGAGTTTTACAATAGTAATTCAATGCTTTCGCTGATTTTAATGTAATAATGTACAATTTACCTAATTTGCTTTATTTTGTAGAAATGGCCAGGTTGTATTGCTAATGTACCTATTTTTTTAATTATAAAACTATTATGATTTAAACGTTTTAAATGTACATGATCTACAAATTTGATTTTTATTGTTGTAACATTGTTATTTTTTAATTACTCGCACATTATGTATTTTTACAGCGCATTTGATAATTAAATATATTCACTCAATATGTTGAAAAAATTATTCATTCAACATGATGTTCAAATTAAAATGTAAAAGTTATGTGTACAAAAAATAAATAATCAGGCATTTTTATATCATGTTATCCATTCATTTCCATTTTTTTGATCCACCATTTTACAGATTATTTTTTTCAACATTTTAAATTTTAAAAAAGTCTTTAAAATGACTCAGCCACTACTTTATGCCTGTTAATGTGTTTAAAGTCATAATTATAATCGGGTAATAAGAAAATTATGTTAGAGAGGAACGTATAAAAACATTATAACGACATTTTGCACGCTGCAAATTATGCAACACACTCTCCAAAGTGTGTATAGAAACCTTTAAATATACTGTAAATCCCACAAGACAATGCTTAATACGGTCATATATTTTTTCCGTATGTCTCGAACTACAGAAATAAATCTGTAAATAAATAAAACACTGGCTTTGGGATAAAACACATAAAGACTACCTGTCCCAAAATAAGATATGCCAGAACTCAGATATGCTCCAATAACAACTGCTAACTTACTTGATCGGTAATAATCATATATACCAAACAACGATGGAACGGTTTCCTCATTTACGATGGTCTTTAAAAATAATCCGCCTAATAGATCTAATGAAAACTGGCGGCAGGTAGGTGGAACCACCGTTCAAACTTTGTTTCGTCAAAAGTTGTCCTACAGTAAACAAATTCTCACGCTAGGCGCACTGCAAACCGAACGAAACGGACACATCACATAAACCTAGTTTTTTGCCTTGCTTCCCGTTTGATCACTAATACGGCAGAAAGAGATGATCACGACGTAACATGATCTAATTAATCGATTGATCATGGGTAAATTTTAATTTTCCCGGTACAGTGTGAACACAAACGGGTGTAACCAAAAATCAAAAGAGAAAGACCCGTTAACAACTTTTGGAATGCTGCTGTGCTTTTGCATGTGCTTGTTTCGTGTATATTTGTCTTTTGTTGCTTTAGTGTTTTCTGCAGATGATTTTGTTTTTCATATTTCTATCAAATCATGCCATTCTCTTTTTAACTATTTATTGAAAAATTTAAAATATTTGCTTATAACACGTTTAACCTTTTTTTGCTGAAAAATTCAACAAATGTTAAACACGTACAGTACTGCCTACATTGCTTAAAAATGTAAGAGGATCTGTAGAGATTATCTAGATTAACATTTTAAACTTGAAATTCATAATTAAAATCTAAATTTTTTAAAATTATCTAGATCAAATGTTAGGCACACCGCAATGTAATAATCTTAGGTAGCATGTAAGTAGTAGTTTAATGTACAAAGTTTAAGAATGCAGGTGCGACGTATAATAAAGAGATTCGGTCTCTTACCGCTACGAACCATCACCGAGATCGGACGTCTTCTTCAGATCCTTAAAATGATCAGTTTATTATTAGTTGTGTTTTCGGATGAAAGTATACTAATTTCATTTTTTACCATGCCTAAAACACTCTTTTCTGCTAAATTTATATTATTTCTTTCAAATGACAAGATAAACCAGACCATGTAACTGCAATTGTAATTAATAAGCTGTTCACGAATTCGCAAGATCAAATTTGGTTATCCCTATGCACAATTTTTCTAAATGGTAAGTATCGTTTAATTTAATTGTGTTTTCTCCCTGGAGCTACAAATCGTCAGCTTCGTGTGAGTACCAAAACTATTCCCATTCCCTTCCCAAAATATGCAAAAACGAAAGCTGCACATGCAGCCAACCATATCAATTAACGCGAAAGCACGAAGCGTGCTCGCACATTTGTTGAATTGCAGGGCAGGTTGTGTTATTGGTGTTTGAACAACAATAACAACCGCAAAAAACGCACTATATTTACATTACAACCCTTCGTCCCCCGATCCCAATTTTACACTCTAGTCGAACGCACTGTAATCATCGGTGATACGCAAGCCACTCACCGGAGGCTCAAGACGAAACACGAGCGCGATGTGAATCAGAGCGCAAAACGGGTAGACTAGCAGCGAAAGCTCCACTTTCGTACTTCCGACGACGGTACTGGTTTACGGTGGAATGGAAATTTTGGTAAGTGAATAAAGAAAAGAAAAAACAAAGTGGAGGTCATATGATAAGCAGTTGATGGTGAAGGTTTCTTAATCGCTTGCGAGTATTTTCATCACAACTTACAATTGATGAAGGAAGAAAGATTTTATTGCAATTCTTAGCTTCTAACAGTTGAAGTAACAGCGGTTGGGAATGTAATCAAAATAGAGAGACTCTAAAAGATTCTTTGCATTGTAGAACATTTGGCTAACCAGAAATTGTTTGGTTTCGTTTAGAACCGTGATAGGCCCTTCTCAATACTTCCGCCTTCAATGGATAAATTGAATTGAAAGTTGTTGGATTAGGTCAAGGTGAGTGGAATGCCGTCCTACCCGTTAATTCATGTTTCAAGATCGTTAGTCATGCTTAACGCTAAATGCTCAACCTACTGTATTTCATAATCTTTCAACGGCGGTGGGGCACCTGCTTGTTGACCGATGCAAATCACATCCGTAGTGCTGCCAAGATACGGACGTCATCGATGTGTCGCCTGTACCACACGATTAGTAACCACTTCCAACCTGAAGTACTTACAGCCAATGAGCAACCGATTTTATGACTGGGTGATTTAAACGTTGATTCATTTCACTCGACGACTGATTACTAAAATAGAAATGACGAGCAAAATTCCCATGCTGGTGGGAATGTCACCAAAACCCACCATGGCGTCGGTGTCCGACATGCTTGCATATGACTGATGGTTCAACACGTCAGCATCATCGGCACACATTGCGTGTGTGATAAGAAGCATGGTACACCTTCGAACCTCCCGCATGTATGGCACACACCTTGACGTAGCTTTGTTTTGCATCTTCGATATGTGGGGAGTGGGATTTCATTTTCAACACTTGCCTGCCCACGATTGCTTATTTGTGATTACTTATGATAAGACGGTCGACGCCACTTGCGACAGTGTGAAATTCCTCGACGGGATAGTCACAACCGATGACTAACCTGACTAACTCTCATTTGAGCGTTCAATCCGAACAAGTAGTAGCTTTTTTGAGTTACACGTGATTTGTCAATGCTTGTCTGTTTTGTACTTTAATGAGTGTAATGATAAATTAGCACAAATATTCTTAGATATCTACATGATATGGTGTTTTGTAACAAATGTCTTTGATAGCATTGCGGTAATGAGATGTTTATAAGCTGCCTTTTTAATGCAGAATGTATTTATTTCATTCAACAAGATAAAAATTAAACTTAAAGCAATACGGTCTGGTCGTAACTCCTGAAATTAAAAAAATCTTAGAGAGCTCAATTAACCGCAATTTCCATTATGAAGGGGATGTGCATAACTTAAATTTTCAATATGAGTTCTCCTGAAGGGTGCCAAAAAGTTGTCACACACGTTATTTAACTGTTTAACAATTTTTCATAAGATATAAAATCCTAAGTTTTTTCACATTTTAGCCATCTATTGTCAGCTAACGAAAACGATCAAAAGTTTAACTTCTTCTGCATTATTTTGCACAGCAAAATATGATGTTCAGCTTTTTTTTTGTAATATAATACTTTTACATTAGCGTTACAAAATTAAGTTCCAAGCGTTTTGAGTGTTCTTAAATTTATGATATTTAAGGAAATAAACTTTTAAACCTCCAGTTTATTTTTTATTACCTATATACCTACAGTTTTTATCTACATAACATTAACTTACAAACACGCCTTCTTTTGGATATTTGCGAAACTATGTTGTAATACGATTAAGAGTTTCGTAAATATTCGATTTTCCTAAGATTTTAGTAATATCTACTAAAACAAAATTGTAAGTCGATTCATTGCTATTACTTTATTTTTATAAAAAAAATATTATATGAGCCTTTCCACTCTAAAAAACGACGCAACTACTTCGATTATTGAGGGTGCATTCCAAATCTTTTTTTTACAGCTTCCTGTAACTTATTTCAGACTGCGCCTGTATATATGAAGATTATACTACCAATTACGCTTCGTCGACCCCTGTCGTTAGATTTTTAACATAATATCATCTCGCGCCAACAAAACGGATACAGAACGTTGCATCGTGAAAGTATGCGGGGGAAATGGAAAGGGATTCTACTCCCTTCTACTTCTACTTCTACTTCTAATTTGTTATATATAATGAAAACTAGTTATTACAAACAAAACAGACTATTTTGTGTTCCTTAAAATGTAAAATCATTTTTATGAGCTTCACAACACCAGCTCTTAGGTGATTTATTGTAAATAAAAAGAAAATAAATCGTAAAAAACGGGTTTTAACACTTGGTTGTATTGATATGATATCAACAATACTACTTTTTCAGTAAACATATATTTTTTTTTTTATTCCGTAGTGACGGCCTGGCCGTATTGCGTGACTAAGTGTACCCATAGCAGGATAGTCAATCCTGCGTATGGGGGGCGGCAGTTGTCCGAATGAGATTCGAACCGGCGACGGGCCTTTTGACAGCCCTACGCCGTTACCACTGGACCACCGAGCCGTCCCAGTAAACATATATTGATTGTGACTAGATTTTCTTAATTTATACTTGAAACTTTAACATGAGCTATACATAAATCTAAAAGTCTTGTTCACAAACGATGATTACGCTGATGATAAGTATACTAGGTCACTTGTTGTGCAAAAGACCTGAAAGACAAACAAAAAAATATATACACAAAGAATAACTTTCTAAATTGTTGGTTTTTATATGTTTATTCAGTACAGTTTAAGTTTTACAGTTGACAGTACAGTCGATAATTTGAATGATTTATTTAAAAAAGGCAAAACAAAAATATAGAAAATAATGCAACAAATTTCTACGCTTGAAACATATCCACCTTTAACTAAGACACCTGAAACAACCTTGAAGTGCATAGACGCACCTTATTATCATCTAACAAAAAGAGATCGTTTTAACTTCTTCCACCTGATCAACTTTTCAAAAAAAAAAAAAAATCTGGCCTAGTACGAAAGAAAAACATTTGCAACCAGTCGAAATCTTCACATGGAAGTGCATACTTTACATAATAGACTCGCTTGCACTGCATACACCCCGCCACACCTTGGAGCACCGGAAATGCGATAACCTTACGTGAGGTGCAGAGAAACAAATCGCTTGCGAATTGGAAAATTTGTCGTGGGAATTCACCTTCGGTGCCGAACCAAACCCTACCGTTGCCCTTGCCAGCGGCCTACAGACTAAAGGTGGGCAAAAGGGAGCCGGGTGCCCGGTTCTATCCTGTCCTTTTTTCTCCGCCCTACCACACGTTGGGTGCATACGAGCATGGTGAACTAAAAAAATAACACATATACCCGACTTCCATCCATGCCCGTGAGTTTGTGTCTGTCTGGCTGGCTGGCTGGCTGGCTGGTTGTTTTGTGTTGCTCTTGGTGCTGCGCACCACATAAACACAGCCCTCGCGGACGCATACCCACATTCACACCGCCGTTGCTGGGCAACGAACCGGAACTGAAAAGGTGCGTGTGGGAGATTTTACGACTGCCGTAGGTACGCGTGGTTCATTTCCTTCCTCTCGCCTGTTTCCACCGTTCGGTGCGATTGTTTGTGTGTGTGTGGGTGTGTGGGTGTGTGTGTGGGTTTTTCTCCCCCACGACCGTACTTTTAGCGAAGAAGAGTGGAGCAGAACGGCAAAACAACATAATTCGAACCTTGCACAAAGCTCATGGCACCGGACTCATACTGCAATGTGATTTGTTCTCATTTATTTGGAGCGAACGAAAATTGCTACTAGCGCAAAGCGATAAAAATAAATATTGTGATCGTAAAAGGAGTACAGCGTGCAGCTTGCGAAAGGTAAGAAACCACGGTAACCTTGGTGTTGCGTAACATTGGTTTAGTCTTGTAGAAAATGCGATGATTTATCCATGCGTTTAGAACATATTTTAGAACAATTCGGACCACAGATCTTCGGGCTCTAGGTGTAGATTTCAAACCTATAAACCTATAGCTCATGTCATAAACATTAATAAATAAATGGGTAGGAACAAATTATAGGGTTAAATTGTGAAGAAAGTTTCATTCAATTTTTAATCACCAAAGTCCCATACTAAAACCTTCAGCTCGTTAAATTTGATCGAAATAGCAGTATTTGAAACCCCATTTCCTATCCCGACACCGAAACAAAACCGAAAACGATTTTTTCCCTCCCTTACAACAATCAATACGAAAATCTGTTTCTTTTTTATGATCTGTCTCTAATTTCATGTGATTCTTCCCTGATGCATCAAAAAAGGTACTTTTGTCCATTTTTATCTAGCCATTTTTTCCCCTCTTCTCACCCAAGTTGGCACACATCTTCATCGCGATTCGCACGGACAATGGAGCGCGGTGTGAAACGGTTTGCTCTCATTCGCCCGATCCGGATGTAAAAGCGACAGCATACGACCGTGGAAATTCAAAACAAACCTTACACCAAAACCCGGCAAAACAGAACAATACCCTTTGCAGCCGTGATACGGCCGTGAGAAAGGAAGGAAAGATAAATGAGATGTCTTTACTACGTAATGATGAATTTCTACAACGGCCTTCCAGGCAACGAAAAACGGAAAAAGGCGCGGGCTATCTCACGGCGATTACATACAAAAAAAAACACAATCACATAAGAGCAATCCAGACGATTTCCAGGCACGTCAGACGGATGGCCGGCGAGTGATAAAAGTTTATGGTCAGCGCTCGTGTGGAGAAAATAGCATTCGGTGACACTTTAGTGTTTAGGCACACCAAACAGTCATTAGAAAATGGTTGGAAATGAATGATGCAGATACAGTGATGGAGGAATCTTGATATATTTCGTTTCAAAAGAAATCATGCACAAAGCGATGGTGATGTATTTTTATTTGAGTGAAATACATATTTTTGGACAATTACATCATAGTTATGAAATAAAAGAAATTCCGTGTGCTTGTTTTTATCTTACTTTTCAGATTTTCCTACCCCCAATAAATAGATTTGATTGGCCAAAGGTATCTTTCAAAGAGCGTGTAAAACTGTTCATATCAATTTTATTGTTGCTGTCCAGCCCTGTTTCACATCGAGTTGAGTTTTACCGGTTAAAAAGATATAAATCTTGTTTCCTCAATACAAATAGATCACGTCATCAAAATCGCAGGGAAAACAGTAACTTGGCCGAGAAACGAAACCATACTGGTGATACAATTCCACCAATTAAGATAACCACTATTGATTAAATTAATTGCTTTTGTCTAGCTATCTGCATTCCCTCCTGAGACTGTTCGTAATTTTGCTAGTCAACGAATTCTTCGGAAATAGTTATGTCTTCCTAGCCCAAAACATTAACGGTTCGGTCCGGTAGATGAACCAATTTTGTTTTGTCTCATTGCAGTCCACCAGTTTTACTATTTAACCTCTGCCTCCACTGCGGTATTAATATTCATGTGGTACAAATGGCAGTGCTGCCGTCCTTCGGAAGTCGGCAATGGCACAATTTGACAACTGGCTGGTAACACAGGAAACTCTCGTAAAGTACGCTCCACCAGGGCAGAGTTGCAGCATAGGAACTCGTCTGTTGTTATGCTGCTAATTTCTTCCTTCCCTGTAGGTTTTACCATCGCACGGGGTAGATGTATGTAGTTGGGCGCTTCCTGCACTTCATCGACTGACCGCAAAAAAAGGACCACAAACTATCAACTGGCAATTGAAGCAAAAAGAAAATAATTCTTCCAATGCAACAAACATATAAAACACGAATGGGACCACGGATGGATGAAGTCAACCGCGGGTCTAGCTTTCGTTCTTTTGGTTTGGCTTTCTATTCACTTCACTTCCGTCTTAGAGCGGTTCTTGTTTATTTTACTAGGATATCTGGGCCACAACAAATGCTTGTTGGGTTATTGCAACATAAAGTTGCTGTCGCCTTAGCTGTTTTGGTTTGACTTCTTTTGTTTAGTTTAGCAAATTAAATTTCTATAAAAATCTTAAGTGTTTTTGTTGCTCCCATTTTTATGTTTTTTACTGCAAATTAATTGTGTTTTTTTCTGGACTACCAAAGGAAAAGTTACGCAAGTGGCTTTGCCCTGGAATTATTTAGAATAACACTCTTCCGGCACAGGAATGATGGAATAACGTGTAAAAAACGACCGTAATGGTTACAGGATGAGATGAAGCATGTGATCTTGTTGTGGCACAGAACACGCTTTCAACGATGCGCACCGACGTCTTAAGCAAACTGTCTTTTTGCTCACGTTTGCTGTCTTAAGTCTCAAGTTGTTTGGCTGGCATGTGTGAGCGTCAGACGTATTGAGAAAGAGATAAAACTGGACTGCATGTTTGAGAGAACTACATTAGAAAAAGAGAGAGCAAGTGTTCATTTTGCAATGATAAGGGGAGGTTGGTCATGCTACATCTTACACCGCGAAACTTTGTGGTTTTACATGTGATTTTTTCTAGTGTTTTCGTTTTCACTTCAATAAAGCTAGTTTAGCGTATTCTCATGTTGTTATCACTGAGAGACTCATGCTGTTATCACTGATTAATAAAAACATTCTTCAAGATGTATAAAACATCATGTTTTATAGGTTATTATCCAATCAGTAAATCGTGAACTGCACTTTATCAAACAGCCATATTTTTACTGCTATGTTCCTCGTAAAGAAAATACCCCCTATCTGTAGGCTTAAGGAAACGCTTCAAAGACTGCACTGAACTTATAAGACACAGTGATGCATAGCTCAGCACTCCATTGGACCGCAGCCAATTAGTGAAACTCCCGAACCCGTTTATGGCTCGATTATCATTTCATAATCCCGTGATGAATTTTGAATTAGCTTTCTGCTCCAATTTAATAACTCTACCTGGAAGTTTTCTTCTGTTTAATGTGTGAATTAAAGTTATCATACATTGAAGCGTAGCTTTAAATTGATCCCGTAATGATCTTACTTTCATTCCGCTTCAAATACTTTTTGAAAGACGTTTGTCATTTTCAACAAGCAATTGATCAACTCTTATAAGTTAGTCTTGCAAGCATATTTTCTGTATGTTTACTTTAAGGACAGAAGTTATTTGATATTCTATAATTATTATTTTTATTGATTTATTTGTACTTGATGTTATATGGAAAACTTGTGCTTCAGTTGCTGTCTTTTAACTCTACTTACTATATTTCTACTAACTATTTTATATATTATGTTGTGCCACCTAAGAAGAAGAAGAAGAACTATACTTCTAAAATTCTATTTACTTATTCTAAAACTGTCAGTTAAAGTTACAGTTTAAAAATGATTTTATATCGTAATTTTAATGAGACTTGGTGATTGGTGGCTGTGGATGATATGTGATAAGAAAGGATCTAACATGGGTGTTTGGGTCTTCTTTAAAATTCTTCCTTTTAGAGGTTTGCTCACATAGAAGTCGCTCACGTGAAGGGTTTTAGGATAATAAGTTATTTAAATTATGTTTAAAAAGCTCCAAAAGCATACGTTAGCTGATAACAATTTTGATTAAAATTATTTACAGTTTCATATTAATTTTTTCATTCATAAAATTCGACTATCATTACGGCCTGACCGTTAGTACGGAAATAAAATCAAATTACCACAAAAAAAGTGATTTAACCGAAAGGGGTGCCCGGTTTCGGAGGTGACTGCGATATTCATACGACAGGATCGAGGTTCAAATCAAATCTCATCTCATTATGTAAAGCATGGATCGTTCTCCCGTAGCGACAACTGACTACCTAAATAAGTGGTGCTAATAAGTCTATTGTGTGGAGCGGTCTAGAAAGTCGTTAAGCCAAAAACACACTAAATTCATAAGCAATAATTGGAGTCATTAACATAAATGTTGAAATTTACGTGTAAAACAAGGCACTAGCTGATGAACATATTTTGACGTGAATTACATTTTTCACTCTTGACTTTATTTTAATGTTCCTCTAGTTTCCATGAAACGATTTAAAATAAAAAAAAGTTATGAACCAGAATTCAAAGGAAAGTTTGGTATCGCATTGTCACACGTAATTGCTAATAGATAGTTTTCCATCTTTTCTTTATTGATTTTTAACTGCGATATATTTAATACATCATTGAAAGCAATGATTACAGTGATAGCATCGTGTTGGTAATCGTTTTTTTTCCAATTTTTGTCATCAAACATATGAGCTTGTACGACTCGCTCTGATCGCGGCATGCGTATCGTGCTCATCGCCTCAACTTTCCTTTCCGATCTGCATTTTATCGCTTTTGTTACACTTCCATCGGCATCATTAAATGCACCTTTGGAATCGCGCTTTTTGTCCTTGCGTATGTGCACTTTTTTTTTGCTTTGATCCAAAACACGCATTCCGACGACATCAGATGCCAAAAAGTATTTAATTCCGTCTCGGGGCACCCACCGGACAGGCCAACCCCCGTTGCAAACCTTATGTAACAAGGCACGGAAGAATGTGGCGGGTTTTAAAATTCATTAGTTTTTGGCTCGTGTTCTGTCTTTGCTCCACCTGGAATCTTCGGCGGCTGGTTCTGCCGCACTGCCTGCGCTGATGGAACCTGTCTGCGGGAGAGGATAACATCGCACACACACGCCACGATTGCCAGGTGGCCGCCTGTATTCGGCATGCGCGTTGCCACCCGATGTATAATTGAAGCTAAGCGGTAAAGCAACGCTTGTAACAGTCAAGCTGGCGAAAGAGAACAACCTCCCCCGGCACCGGCCCCAACAAAAAAAAAAGATGGTGAACCTTCCGAAGCTCGAACCGTTCTTCACTTAAAAGCCCCTCTAGATTGATTCGAACACGTGCGAGTGATCATTCCATCGCTGCGGGCGGTTTATGACTGCAATCTCGCAGCGTGCACATAAGCGCACGAAACGGTAGGCACTCTAGCATCGCTACCGCCGTCATCTGCCTGACAACATGAATTATGGAACAAGTGCATTGTCTCGTGCGGTGCATTTTCAATTGGCGAAAAGCAAATCCATTGGCCGGGCGAGTGGACCAGCCTGGGTCGCACTAAACGGTTCGCGGGTTTTAAAGATGTATCAGGTGGCAACGAGAATCTAGCTGGTGTTGCCGGTGTGTTGTATCCTGTGCGGCTGTAACGAGAGCCGCAGCAACCGATGACAATCGTCAACTGGTTTTTAATTATCTTCCGGGAAAAGATTTTTTCCTGCGCTCTGCTAGCTGAATCGAAATAGGGGCCACGAACAAGCATTTGAAAGCATATTTCCATAGGTAATATACATCGCACAGGATCCTTGCGCTATAGCTCTCTTGCTCTTTCGTACATTTCCTTTTTCTTCTCTCTATTTAAGAGTATGTAGCCCGCTTCGTTGATTTATACACGCTTTAAAACAGTTTGTCATACATCACATTCGCTGAATTCACGAGGCTACGGCCAGACAGACTTTTGGGATACGTGTTTCTTCATATTTTGATGGTGCCTTTCCCATTTGTCCACCCAGTCTTTCGGTACGTTGGGTACAAAAAGTTCGGCTTGTCGTATGGAATTGTTTCGCCGGCCTGTCCGCCGAGTCGAATAAATTATTGTGCTTCAAACAATGGTATGAAGTTGCACAAAGTACCGTTATGCTGTCAGCTTTTGTTGCTTTCTTCATTTACCATTTCTATCGTGCTGTCAATACTATCAATTTTTGTCATGAATTGAAAAATAGTTAAAAATAATTATAAAATGTGAAAATATTACGAAGCGAAAGATGCAAGTGAAGTGGATGACTGACAAAAAAAAATCAAAGATATTATAGATCCACAGTCTTCTGCATGCATAACGCATAACATGGTGCGTAATTATAGGTGAAAAGTGGAAAATAAGACACGTACGCGTTTACAACCTGCTATTGGCTTGGCTTGCACCGTCCGCCCCTATCATTTCCACCTTACTGGCGAACTACTCGTCATGTGGCGTGTGGTGGCAATTGTTTTCCAGACTGAAAGGAACAGATTTTCCGGTTCCCATCACATCGAAGGATCAGCAAGCGTCGATACTTACGTCAATCCGTCAATCAATCAATCATTCAATCAATCAATGAACCAATCACAACGAATGGCAGCTCCTAGAAAAGTGTTTTAGTGCTGCTTTAATTGAAAAGATTGAAGTGAAATTTTTAATGGACATTACCAGTGTCAGTAAAGCGTTTGATGTAGTTACGATTCAGGAAATTTGCATACGGTTTTCAGAAACAATATTTAGTCAAGTTTTTTTTTGTAAAATTTCCTAATTTTATCGTTGAATAAGTTGCATTACTGTAATAAAAGTATATTTGTGTATAGTTGTACACTTTACATTATAAAACTAGGTTTTGAACAGAAATTCTTTAAAATGAAGTACGTACTTAGAAGGGATGACTCGGTGGTCTCATGGGTAGTGGCGTAGGCCTGTGTGAAACATCAGGCCCGACGTTGCATCGAATCCCATTGGGACTGCTGCCAGTTCTCCATATGCAGGATTGACTATCATGCTATAAGTAAACTAAATCACAACACCTCCCCCCCCCTCCCCACTACGCAGTATTAACAATCTTGATATGGAAGAGGAACACACTCAGTCACGGTAAGAGCCAAAAGCACATTAGCGCTCTCTGTCCTCCTCTATCCTACAGAGGTTGTTGTGCCACCCAAGAAGAAGGCTCTTTAGCGTTCACTCTTTTCAAAACAGATCGCAAAACGATTCTTTTACCTTTTTAAAGTTTGGTTGAAAGGATTAAAATTAATCATTCGCGCTAAATGCAGTTTTTCGACGATCGATACACGACACGATACGATACAACGTTGGGCCTGATACGAAAGAAATTGTTTGAATGTGGCGTATCGGATTTTGGCAAAATCAAACTTTATATTTAAAGTAAAAGAATCAACAAGTCCTTCATTGTTTCATCGACTTTCTATGAAGGGCCTAAGTTAGTTACCTTTCTTTTCGCAGACGAAGAGACAGCTTCTGTTCAATTTTCAATCATTATGCGTCATATTTTATACGTTCCGACACATTTCTGTTCACATTAATGAAACAAAGGAAAATTGTGATTTAGACGACACCTTAAACAAAACCATGAACATTTACGACCAGAAGCATTTGTTAAATTCATACTTACTCGATGTTTTACTTTTTAATCTAACGACACGTATACCGGTCGTACCCTTAATATACGAGTAGTTATACTTACATTAACCTTAAGTTACTTAAAAGTTTGTCGTAGGCTACAGGAGAAGGATTTAGATGGATTTTTACAAGCAAACAATTTCCTATTGATGTATGAAACGTTCACATTAAACAAGTTGAAATCATCCCAAATCCCGCAATGAATCCTACATTGGCATGTTTTATAAAAACCCTCTAATTACAGTACATGCACATAACGCCTCGGTCAACCACAACCTGAACAGTCCTTCACTGCTGCTATTGCAGGACGATACTTCACATGAGCACAACCGACAATGCTATAAATAAATTATGCCAAACGGGCGACCTTCGCCCTTTCGGAAACGGGATGGAAAATTATCCTTAGCGGAAGTATGAATGTTATCACATCCAACCGGCCTACACTGAATGAGCACACTGCAGTACAAAGAGCAAAGTAATAAATATGCTAGCCTTTCTGCATATTTTATATCGGCTGATTGAGGCCGCTTTTTTTCAAGCTAATTGGGAATAAAGATTTGGAGTTTTGACATCAATTTTTAACTTTTCACCTTCCCAAACCGTTTTCAATTCATGTATGATTCACGTGAAATTAAATGTAAAAAATGTTAAGTAATGAAATATACAACAAAACCATGTGTTGAACCCTTTTACACCGTTGCGTTCAGATGAACCCCCATCATTTCGAAAACATACAAATGCAACATACATAATGCAACAAGGTAACAAAACCATTTTGGTTGATTGACAATTGGCAAACACAATAAAGTAAATGTGGTTTAGTTTCAGATGTGAAGATAAAAAAATCAGTACTTTATCCTGTAAAATTCTTCAGCTTAGTCGTAGCACGACTATTGTGAAAAAGGAACCCCTAATCCGTAATATCAAGACGCATTCGCAAACGAAAAGAAATTAGTACAATAGAACACAACTGCCATGGGACAAAACCGTGAACATTCATTCTTGCTTTAAGAGCCCCTTAAAATGGGTTGTCGATCAAATGTGTCACAGGGAAGGGTGTCTCAATAGATAAGGTTAAAATGTTTCAATGAATAGACCCCGTGGCTGCTTTGTCAAGGTCCATTTTCAAACACATGCATGTCAACAGTGACACGATTTTAAATTTAGATTGAGCTATTTTGTTGGCCTGTTTTAGGTATTTTTTCTCGGGTAAAGCTATAATATCATCGCTGAAGAATATCAGTGTTAAAACGTTTTCGGTAAATCTGTCGCTTCTCATTAATATCACCATAGAAAGAGTATGACTAGCATTGCATAGAATAAATTTAAAAAGCACATTTGAACGCTATTTTCATCGAAATTTGCTCTTTTTAAAATTAATAATGTTACAATAAATTATCTCATCAACCTTCAAGATATTCATCTACCGAATATTTAGATTTTGAATTAAAGAGTTCGTTAAAGATCGTGTGCAGATCGGAAGAAAATAGTTTTGTTCATGTGTAATTAATACGTTACGATAATTTGCAATGAATTTTATCTTGCTTAAAGTTTCGCATTTTACTTTTATTCTGACGTCCTTCAATCCTCGAAAACGTTAAAAGCATTTGAATAACCAGATAACGATTAGAAATGACTGATCTGATGCCAGATCGATGGCTGATTTGTTTGGATTTACGACGAGTGCGAATTCTTTTTAATGAGCATCTCAGGTTGACCCATGGTTCAGCTCTCTGACCAAAAGTGTGCTTCAAAACAATCCGCTAACTAAAGCTCCAGCCAGCAATTAGACAGGAATGTTCGTAATAATGCACAAAAAGGAACCATAGACCTTCTGGTGGATGGCACGCTTGATGCACAAAAAGGCTCACCAGCGGGCTGTCCGTGCCAGACTCGTGCTATACGTTGGCTTATGATTGGTTTTCTCGTACCCTATAATTATCTCCATCAACAGCAGCAACGGCAGCATCAGCAGCAGCAACTGCAGTCACCTTCGCTTCTTTCTGCACCGATCTGTGCAGTGATCATCGGTGCATCAGCGTGCCGAAAATGGAACTAAGCAAAGTCCTGCACAGGATTCGCCTGTCCGGCCGCCGTTGGACCTCATCAGGTGGTTGGAATGTGAAATCAGTCACAAAAACGCACCACGAAAATCATCCACCACAGCGCACCTCAAATCACCACCGAAACTACCGAGAAACGATTGCCAAATTATGGTTCTAAAATGAATACCTTTTCGAAGGACTACTACTTTTCGTATCGGTATACAAAGGAAAGCGAAGTTGAACTTGCGATTGGTTGTTTGGTCAATGCATGGGCTGAAAGCAAGAGTTCTTGCTAGTCATGGAACATGTTTAGGCTATACGCTAAGCCTTGTTTTTTTCTTTTGTAAGATTTAGTCCGATTCACTAGGAAGATTGTGATTTCTTATATTTTATATCATTTGAGCACTGGTTATAGTGCACAGTTTTTTTGAGCAGTTATAGCTCGAAATTCAGTCAAAATTCAGAACGTGTAGGTAAGCAATTATTACAAGGTTTTGCATATACCGGACAACGAGAAAGGCTTCAATAAAACATAATTCAAAGCTGTAATAGGTCAAGCATTTAAAATTCACAGTCCAAAAACATCCAAATAAATATCAAAATAAACCGAAGATAAATATAATATAAATTAATTAGTTTTTCTTCTTCTTAGGTAGCACAACAACCTCTGTGGGGTCAAGGCCTAACCAGAACACTATTGTGCTTTGGCTCTTTCTGTGACTGAGTGTACCCATCCATATCATGATTGTTAATTCTGCGTATGGGGGCTGTGATTGGTGTACATATAGAAGGATAGTTAATCCTGCGTATGGGGGGCGGCAGCGGTCCGAATGAGATTCGAACCGGCGACGGGCCTACGCCGTTACCACTAGACCACCGAGCCGGCCCCAATGAATTAGTTATTCTAACTAAAATCAACGGCTTAAAAATTGTTTTTGGCCTAACATTTTTTTAATTGTTTAAAGCTCGCCTGAATTGTCATACCCATTACTTGGTGAGAAGAACTTGCAATCTCTTAACACTCAAGAATAGTAAAAACTGTGAAAACCAAAACCTAGATGATTAAAAACTGATATCGATAAGCCGCCTCGAAAAGTACGCTGACGTGCATAATTGATAGACTTGACAATCAAACTTTTACAGCGTCATAATGCAAAAGCTCTGATTTTAGTAAAATGCAGCATAGTAGTATTTTTAATATTTGATCAAAATTATTTAATTAAAAACCATTTAAAAGATTCGTAATTATCCGCGATTGTTCTGTTGCTCAAATCAGTAGATGCATAAAATCATTAATAGCGGAATAAGTATTGCGATTGCAAAAATGTCAATTACATGTTTATTATTCGAACTCATTTTTGACCTATTACAGAGCTCACCACTAGAGAAAGGATCAGTTAAATCAAAAGCAGTTCGAATCAGAAACTGTGCAACAACATTGGTCCTTGCAAATGCATTGCAACGAAGGAGATTTCTCACAGGATATGACAAGTTTATGCATAGTTAATGTCTGTGCGGCTTAACATTCGAGAAAGTGAAATCCTCATGATAACACCGTTAGCCTTGAATACTTATATGCTAATTGGTGCTGTAATTGGTTACACTACTACGCGTCGAATGCACGAAATAACGAAAGCTCATGAGGACATCCATAAAAAGATCCATTAATCCTAGAAAGGCGTCCACAGCGGAAAGCAAAGCAGCAAGAATCGCCAGGAATGGACATTCCTTAACACCTGGGTTAAGCCTTGATGTAAATGCCACCCTTTCGCTGTGCAAGCTTATTTAAAGCCAAATAAAAACGTTGCCCACGTTGTTAAAAATGCCCTTCAGCCACATTCTACATCTGGCGACGGCGGCAAGCAATCATCCTAATTTACGAACAACGATACGACGCCGCAACCAGTTGGATGCGCAATATCCTTAGGCGCTGTTGCGTTTCTGTTTCTACATTTTCGTGCTCTCGTTTTCGGGTGGCGTAAAACGCGAAGAAAGGACGGGTGGAATGTATGCATTTAGGGACCTGCCCCAGCCGTCGGCCGGCAATGCTCGACCAGACGGGTAACGTGTGCGTGGTGGCACGCTCTGCAGTTACTTTTTCTCGTAACGAAACTGAAAATAAAACCATTTCGTGCAAAACGAAAACCAAACGTCACTTTACTCAGCACATTCTTAGTTGGTGCGACTGGTCGGGACCGGGTCTGGGAGGTTGCGCCGTTGCGTTAAAACTAATGAATAGTAACATTTTATGGAAGGATAATTTTAGGCTTTCAAATTATGCCCATGGATCATCTCGGCCCGTTGCATCTCATTGGCATTCCGTGTCAGGTCGCAGGCGCATGGCGCAGTCGAAGCTCTCTGATTGGTACCATTTTCGTATGGTCCGTCGGGACCTTCGTCGCATACGTGGACGCCTGTTCTTATACTTCTCTGCATCGCCAGTCCCAGCACTACAGTACGGGCGGCTTTATAACGGCATACCAATCGCTGCCGCAACATCGCTATAATTTGCGTTTCGTGTTGAACTTCACCTGGATTGATTACAGCTTCTTCAGAGAACGTGTTTAAATCGCTCCTGGATGAAGACGATCCATATGTTTTGTTTTCCATAAAAAAAATGTGTATCAATTACTGTAAAGATGAGACGATCTAGCTAAATAGCAGCTCCGTACCGTTTCCATGCACGGATCCATCTGCCCGGCAAGTTCGTCTCTGGCGTTCCTAGCTCGGGGCAATTCCGATGAACGATCGATGGCAAGAAAAGGGTAGCTGACAGCCCAGCTGTGATTTATGAATGTTTCTTGAATAATCGATTGGTAGCAAAAACACTTAAATTGTCTGGCCTTTGCCAAACAACAGAAAAGGTAGCTCCTGCCAAGTCAAAACTGATTTGAAGATGGTGGGATCAGGAGAGTCTTGATGTGATTGATATCTAAAGTTGTTCTCGTTTAGGTATCTTTTAAAAGCAATAAATTTGTTGGTAGGTAGTATCTCGTGTACCTTAAAGTTGACTCCAAAATTATTAGTTGAAATGAGCTATCTATAGCATGACGCCCCAATTAGTGTATGGATATCTTATCCCTCCGATTTGACGCATGAACTATCGATGTTCTGCCACAAACCACAAACCGGCACACTTCCAAACCACACAACCAGCGGCCCAAAACAATCCAAACGCATCCAGTAGCACCCGTAACCGGTGAATTGTAACCGTCATGCCATCGGCTGCCTTCATACCGTCACTTCATTGTTAATTGCCAGCTTCTTCAAACCGTGAAATGAGCCTAAAATTGGAAAGGAAGTTGTGAAATTATCGATTACCGTTCGATGGCAGGTGTTGGCCTACCAGCAAACCATGTGCGGCCGTCCTTTCCCGCCAACGGGCCAACCTTTTGCAGGTTCAATGCCCATAAATGCTGCTTTTACACACACACACATGCACTCCCCATTGGACGGTCGTTCTCTGTCAACGCAACCTGGTCGTATGGAACAACGCATTGTTGTGCGATGCCTAAGGCTTTTGCATCGAGCAGCATGTAGCTTCTCACGTAAGGACAACAAAGCCGCCTGACTTTGAAATTGATCGAGCGAATCCCCGTTTAAAGAGTGTTTTCGTCAGCACAATTGGAATGCCAGTTACGGTTGATTGGTGCGGTCATCGATGAAGAATAAAAAAGGCGATCGGTGAACAATGTTGGGCGGCAAAACACTGGTGAGAAACTATCGTATAGCATAGGGTCAAATATCCAGGGCGAAACCTATTAAAATAGTTAGTGTATTATTTGTTAAGAGGTAATTTGGTTTAGACAAAAGTAGTTTAAAAAGATATTTGCAAGTTGCTTTTTACGTAATTTGTTTGCTATAAATAGCATCTGATGTTATTAACAAAAAAGCTTATTAGAAAATTTATTAATTGCTTAGAAAAAAAATGTTGTTGAAACAGAAATCTCCATCATCATATCATAGCATCATGATAGAAAGAGGTGGAGCTGCCTGGTATCTCTGTAGGTCGCAGATGTGGGGGCAAAAGTGACATCTTAAACAATTTTCTTTAAGTGCACAAAAGTTTGCTACTTACTTACTTATCGGGCGCTTCAACCGCTTCGCGGTCTTGGCCTGCTGCAACAAACTCCGAAACCGCTCACGGTCTCGCGCCGTCGTCTGCCAATCCATTATCCCGGCCTTGATGGCGGACGCCTCAACGCCATCCTCCCACCTCAGCTTGGGCCTACCACGCCTCCTCTGTCCATGTGGACGGCCTAAGAGGACTTTACGGGCTGGGTCGTCCGAGTCCAAAGTTTGCTACACTGTGATTAATTTTTTTTCATTCACTTTTTGCCCATCAATTAGGTAGAGAGAACTAATCCAAACATAATTAATGTCTAATAATCTTTTTCTATATAGATCTTGGATTTCTGGATATTAAATTTCTCTCTTACCAGAAAAATTTCAAGTAACTAAATTATCGTTGTAGGAAAAATATGATGTTCTTGCTGTATTTTATTATCAATACAAATGAGAACATGAATTAGAACGTGTAATATAATGATCGATTTGTTCTATTCGCTCGTTTGCAACAACCTACTTATCAATCATCTCCCACATTCTCAAGCCAAAAAGCATCGAATTTTCCTAGCCTACTGTACTTGCTGCTGAGAATTCCTTTTCATGAACCCATTTTATTGGGAGCAATTTTTTTTTCGCGAAGTACTTACAGTCGCATGTTCAGCTACCATTAACCTTAAAAGAATCATCAAAAGTGTTTTATATTCCCCCGCCGGGTACGCTCGCTAAGAAAATCGCGAGATTCAATAGATCAACCCAACCCCGTGCTATCAAACTTGCTGCTTGGCCTTGTTTGTTTTTCCGTTGCTAAATCGATAGTTTCATGCCTCACTGTAACGCCCGAGCACGTAAAAGGTACCAGCAGCAGGGCGATTACATCAGAAACATGAAAATACAGACATTCTAGCTCCCCTTCCCGTGGCTCTGCTTGTCACACTAAATATACCCCTTGATGCCATACCCTCTTCTCTCCGCTCGCGTTAGTACGTTCTGCTAGTCTCGTGCATGTTTGTTTTATCCTTAGAACAATTTTTACGCAGCCCTGACAGACGTGAATTCATGGGTTTGGCCTTTTCGTGGTACCCGGCGACATTTGTTGGTTGTGTTTTTTTATCATTTTTATTTATTACCTACAGACCTTAACCACAGTTCTAGCGGTCGTTTGGTGGCGTTATTGTTTGATTGACACCACACACGAACGGGATGGAGAAAACAAACAACAAATCCGTAAACGTGTAACATGGATTTGGGGAAAATCGATAAGGTGGAAAACTCATAATATGGGCGACTTTTTACTGAGAATGCTAAACAAACATTTTACTCCAAAAGAATGGGTGTAGAAATTAAAACAGATGCATTGAGTGTTGAGTGAGTGAGACCATCAGTGTTTTAATTGAACATGATTGGGGATAAATAAAAAAGGAGAAATAAACAAAACAAATGTCTCCGGTCAACGACCATGCCAATTACATGCACCTGTGCCAAACTTCTCGGCTTTGGGTTTTGAGTAAAACGGAATAACTCCATCCAATTATCTTTCCTTTTTAACTGCTAACGGTATTTTTTGTTGCACATTAGACGACTTTGCAGGGATGCTGTCTGGTGACAACTGGAGACAGATGCTGCCTTTCATCGAAACACGAAACATTTTTTTTATTTAAAATCTTTCCTGGAGTCGTAGTTATGTTATGATCGTTCGTTCCTATGAAATTATAATGCTAGGCAAACAACACGCAATGATGGACTCGAAAAAGCTTCACAATGTAAAAATGAATAGAATTTACATTTTGAAATTGAAAGTGTACCACAAACCAGTGTCTTCCTTAACAGAAACTATGTAAATATAATCTTCCATAGTATAAGTAGTGAACTTTAAACCAAAAGCTCGTCACTACAGTTGCAACGTGCTCATGCACATACAAAGAGAAAAAAGGAATGATGATCGCAAGCATTATGAACGCACACTCAAATAGCAGCTAACAACTTTTAATGATAGGTGTAATTGAAGGACTGAGTTCAAAGCATTTTTCCGCTCCTAAATTCAGGCATCTTGGTTCGATGAATTCGGTAAGCGAGCGAGAAACAAGAAATTCGAAAAAAAAATGATAAAAACTTACACAATTACTTCAAATTGTAATTATTTGACAGGGAACCAGCGTGACTGCATATTACTCGATTAAGTTTACTGCATCAAGAAGACAATTCGTTTTTTTTACGTTTTTTTTTAAATTCCGAAGGATATTTAGTAATCTATTTTTAAACTTCAGTATGCTAAACTAGAGGCTTTATAGTAACACGTTTTGGTCTGATGGAAGGGTTACAATGTACCTTCTTGTGATAAAAGGGTTTCTCGTATTATTTTTTTACAGGTGGGTTTATTTTTTTTTATGAACATGTGATGTCTCGGTAAACGACTATTTTCAAGCATCGGCAGTAATAAAGGAAGTTATTACAGCTCGTATTAACATGTCAAACAACTTTTATCACAAAATAAAACCATTAATTAAATTAAATAAATTTTAACGTTTCAAGAAATGCTTCGAATCAATTAAAACAGGTATGCAAAAACTGGCAGCCCACCTAGAGAGTGCACGATTCGATTCGTGAGAATATTTCAAGATATCGTTTTGAGAGCTTAGATTACCGCAAAATCGATTTTTTTTTCAATCAATCTGATAACATTAAAATGTTTAGAGAAGAACAATCATTTCGTTAGTAGAATCGTAAAATTTTTGCTAGGGGTTTTGCAGATCGCAATATCAAAATACCAATAAGTTTAATTTCAAAAGTGATGTTTTGAACAATTTTAAAAAGCATTTTGTAGAACCATGTTGTTTTTATTTTCAAGTTAAACTTTGCGGCCCGCCAATCAAATGTGTTTGACACACCTGAATTAAACTGACAGTTCAAAAGGGCGACTTTAGTGGCAATTGGGCTATCTAATTGGCTAATATCCCATAGCTAATATTGAGAAAAAGTTATTACACTCTACAATAATCCTTCAGCGAAATGATCTTCCCCACAAAATGCAAGGGAAGGATCAGAACGCGTCCGAACAACGAGAGCGTGGTAAAATTCTTTGTTAGCGTCCGATGCGTTAATGTAGTTTGCAATTTTGTGTCTTATTGTCATTCCAGTAACAGCTTCTTCTCGTTTTTTCTTTCACCTTTACGGGCGAAAACAAATTTAATCCAGTTTCCATAAAAGGTGTTAAAGGCAGATATGCAATCGGCGGAATCCTCGATCACTGCGCTGCACTTTTCAGCAACTCGCAACGAACCGTTTCACAGCACATTTCATGCACATCCTTTTAGGGAGCTCGAGCAGTTAGCCATCCAATTCTTTCTTTCCCAGAAGTTTTGAAAACAAATGGGTAGAACGAATTTCGGCGGCGTTGTGGTTGAATAATTTATATTCTGCACCAAAAAAATACAATGGCGCCGACAAAACCACCTTTCCTTCTCTTTCTCGCTTGGTGTCAGCTCTGTTATGAAAAAAAAGTTCAATACAACTAACCTTGACAGCAAATGCTTCAGAACCAGATGCATATAAATTAAGCCATATATAAATTGGTTCACGCCTTTTATAAAATCGTCCTGTACACTAACATACGAGAAACATTCATCCAAATCAAGCTTCCTTCAAATGATTTTTCTTGGTTGTTTTTATTTTTCGTCTTTTATTTGAATCCATTTTAAATATGGTGATCAAATCAAAATCCAATCAAATCAGCAAATTATCAAACACAGTCGTAACTAAGAAAATTGGATCTATTTTTATTCTAATTATCATTACGATTGAAAGGAAACATGAAAACCACATTCATTTAATTTTTTATTCGGTAGTAATGGTCAGGCCGTATTGATATTCATTTAATAACTCAACTATTTTTAGTGCAGGACATTCTACTGTACCATGTATTTAGTCATTATTATGGGACCAGAGTTATGTATTGCTCTTCGGTAATGCAATAAGGCTCTCTAAAGTGAAATTATAGAATAAAGTAGAAATAATAATTCATTTGCATTCTTAAGCTCCATGCAGAAGGAGTTTCTGTGGAGTAAAAGTTTCGATTCATCCTCTTTAAAGAAATCTTCGTTACGACACGGAACTATACGAAATATGGAATGCTCGTCTTCAAAACAAGGGGCGGATCGGAATGTTGATGAATTTTTGTTCAGAATTCAAATTTTCTTGATTGGTCTCGCTGGCGTTCTTGGACTTGCGCATGGTCTTCCAGGTGGAACGTTTAATGCCAGAAAATGTTGGCAAAACGCTTGCATATAAGCTACAGACCTGATTTCAACTAAAAATACTGCTAAGGAAAGTGTTAATTTACCGCAAGCATCGACTTATTGCCAACATACATAAACTTGAAAATCTAGAATTTTCAAAGTAATGGAAATTTGTACTTACAGGAGTTTACTTTGCTATTGATAATTATAAATGAATAAATATTTGAATTTTATTACTCAATAACACTTTTACAACTCTGCAGGAAATTTGATAAATATGGATATGTTTGATTTATTTGTAAATTTTAAAAACAAAACGACTTATATTCTGGAATATTCACGGTATTTCAATATTAACTTGTTCCAACAAGTAAGAATTTTCTCCCTTGGTACACTTATTCAAGCCATGCAACACGTTGAATAAATGTATGTATAAAACATACATTTCAACTTAACTTAAAAAATGCTAGCCCGCGACTTTTTATATTTATATCGAACACAATTGTACGCTATCGATAGCAAGACAGCATGTTCATACATTCCTCATCAGAATCTAGGTGTTCTAGGAGAAATCCCTTATCTGAAAAAAACCATCCATTTCCATGTGTCACATACAGAATTTCTGAAAGCCCCATGCGTGTTGGTTTATCTTTTTTAACACTATAATGACATTTCAAACCGGCCACCGACAAACGAACGGAATTGGGCCCATATACATTGGACTCGGGCGGTACTCGTATAGGGTGGCCATAAAAATTCTTTAAAGAAATTTTGTAGACATTGTGGCCACACTAAACTGCAGAACAAACGATGCCGATCATCATCATCATCATCGGTGGTCAGAAACACACACGACCGTGGTAACTCAAAATCTCAACGACGCAAGTCAGCATCCTACTCACTCTATAACAGCCACCGCACGGGAATGACCCTGCAGCAAGAGGCAGAGCGGGAAAAGAATGGTGTTCCCATCTCAGACTCAAGCAATCATAGTTGGATTTGGATCAAACAGCGCGATCAATAAACAGTCCAATCACTTTCTGATAATGCTATAAAATATAGCAATAGTAATAAAAAGTTTATATTTATTAATTCACGACACGTAAATCAACCAATTTCTCTCACCTCTACTTGGGAAGATCGGTTGGTTCAACAGGGATCTACCGCACACCGTGTATAGCAAGGCGTAAGGCAAACAAAGCCGATCACACTTTTCGGCGGCAGCGTTTTATGTTTCCAGCCCATATTAGATCTTCCGAGAGAAATAGAATGGAGATCAAAGCGAGTTTATTTAATTAGATCGCAATACAGACTTTCCAAAACTATTAAAAGTTCTCATGTTGCACATGAGATAACACAAAAAACTATCTGTTCAATGCGTTACTGATCCTGTTTAACAGAGGATTATACGATAGCATTATTAGGGATTTAACAACATTTAACGATTATTTATGTTGCTGAAATAAGCCTGGGAGCGGTAGTAATAGTTGTAGTACAATTTTTTCATTGACATCAAATATTTCTAAGTGATACGACTCAATAAACGAGTTACATCTAATGGGTTTGAGTCGCATGCTTTCCACATTGATATAATCTTTTTTTAAACTTTGCCAATTTGAAAACTAAAATATGTTTGATGCAAATTGCATAATATGGGAAAAAAATGGAAAAAACCCTTGAATAATTCTTTATAATATAAAAACAAAAACAGACTAATGCTAGCAAAACTATTCTAACTAAAATACTAGATATTCTATACACTAAATAATTTTTAAGTAAGTTTATGTTGTTTTTGTGTGCAGGTCTTTAGTACGGTACTAATGTGGAACGTCTAATATTATTTTTAAAAGTTTGTTCTGACAAGCTTACAGTTTTTTCATGTGCGTTTTGGCACAGTTTATCCATGCTGGGGCTGCATACGTTAGTACTGGTCTAAGACGTGCATTGTATAGAAGGGTTTTATTTTTTGTGTTTAGTTTAGATTTTCTGTGTATGAATGGGTACAAAGACTTGAGCGTTTTTTTTTTTACTTTTTCAACGGACATTTCAATATTGTTTTTAAAGGTGATTCTTTTATCAAATTTAAACCCGAGATATTTAACGTTCTCTTTCCAAGGTATGATAGAGTTTTCTAGGGTTAAGTTTTCCTGTGATAGTTTGATTTGTCTCCGATATCTTGCAAAGAATATGGCTTCAGATTTTGCTGCATTAATTTTTTGTTTCCAATTTTGCAAAAAAAATACTACATTTCTGTAACCCCTTGTTTAAAGATTTTATTATTACTTTCGATTGTTTTGAGGAAGCTGCGATGGCACAAACGTCTGCATAGAGGAATTGTTCGCAATTGACCATGTGTGGTATATCTGATATATATATGTTGAACAGTAGGGGTGATAATATACTGCCTTGAGGAACAAAAGCTGGCAGCACGCTAAAAAAAACACAAAGTATATTTACTTTCTAATTACAACTTTCCGTACATCAAAAACACTAACGACTCATCGACAACGAGCTTTCAATTTTGTTCAAAAAATGAAAAACAACTTTCCTTCAATTTAAGCACTCCCGGTTTTAATTACTGCCGCATCAACAGCCCCCTACACATTGCTCGAATCGATTTGGCTCGTAAAATATCGTAAGATACACGCACAACGCGTACTAATTGAACATTATGCATAACCAAAAACACAAAAAAAAACATAATTCAACCTAATCATACGATGCATTTCCAATGGAAACTTAAGTCTCACGAAGCGGGAAAGTGTTTCCGCTGAAATTGAAAATACAGCGAGCGAGAGCGATCAACCAATTACAACCGGTGAACATTCACATTGTTTCCTCGGTTCCGTAGGGCACCCCGTGTGTTAGACAGCGGCACTAGTTAAGGCGCAGCGTTTGATGGTTTGCCGTTGGCGAAAGTTTTGATGCCGCACGAGATGTAATCCGATGAGGGCTAGTTAAATTTACGTCTCTAAAAGCGCAGTAGGTTCAGGATTTTTCAACATGAGCAAACAAAAACATGGTCGAGCATAAACGTAATCCAATCAATTTTACAGTTCCGAAGAAATTGTCTCGCGATGTTTCATGGTGATTAAATTGAATTAAATTATTTAAATATTTTACGATATTCAATCAGCATTAGAAGACTCCTCGTCTATTTTATTAACTAGCAGTGCTGTCTAATGCAGACTAAAACAAAACCCACGCACGCTTACACTTACCCGCGCCTCAGATCCAATAAAAATAGCCACGAACAATATGCAGAGGGATGCGTGACTAGCGTATCCGCGAAATAAAAATCATTCAGCGATGTTTGGTATGGCACGGAGACAAGCTTTAACGTGTTCCAACATGTTGGACATTCACGCTTCGCACTGTTCACCCTTATGTGCGGGATACATCTTATCCCACCAGACGGCCTTCATAATAGAGTTCATTAGGTAGCTGTGGCAGAACCCAGACAACGGCTCCCGGTTTTTTTTTTTGTTACATTGCTGCCATTGCCAATCGAAGTGAAATGACGAAAAATAAACATTTGTTTCATCATCAGTGTGCAGTAGGTATATGAACAGCATTGCTGTAGAGGCGTTTTCACAACAGCAGCTGTGGAGAATGTGCAAATATTGTTGAATATTAAAGTTTTTGCACATTGCAAACGCTTAGGGTTTTAAATTTTAATTTTATTTTAATTTAAAAAAGTTGCACAAATTTGCCCCGTTCCATGCTTCCAGAAATTAAGAACGTTATTTTTTTTAAATTGTTAACGTAAAATTGAAGTCAAAAAGAGGGAAAAAGGGGAAGAGGGGTTTCAAACATAAATCAAGTATGTTATAACTTTTAATCATAAAAGCAAACTCTAAATGATAATGTAAAAGAACCCCTTTTACAGATAAACACCATTAATATTTAGTGGATAAGACTTTACCAACGCAATAACAAACAGTAGAAAACAAAAACTATCATTATAACTGAATAGTAAAGTGGGCTAGAAACGGACACCGAAAGAAAAAAACTGTTTGCGGACTCTCTTTAGGACAGTCAGAAAAAATTAAGTTGCTGCACTCTTTGGTTCTCTATTTTGATGCTACTTCCGGTGTGTGCTTCCCTTCATGCTTGAAGATGCAGGGGTCAAGACATCCGATCCAAGTACAGTGAGAACTGTGAATGCTGTTTCTTGGTAGAATATTTGGCTCTGGATGAAACAAGTTTAAACATGAATATTAGGTCAGGATGGCGATCATTTAAATAAAATTGACCTAAAAATCAACCAAAGCTTTCTTTACCATTTTTGAGCATTTTTTTTACTTTATATACCTCTGCTGAGCTATCCAACCATAAATTCAATTTTGGTAACATATTTCAAATGCAGTTGGTAGAAGTGAATCAGTCAGTACAGCCTTATTTAAAGTCTAAAAAAATAAAAAGATCATTTCCAGCGTCAAATTGCAGAGAGGTTTGCCACACTTTAATCACTAGCAGGTGGTTGCCATCATTTACGCCTAAAAACCCCCTGATTAAACACTGCCGAAGACACTGTTAATTTGCTTGTGTATCATCATTTGTCAAATTAATTAGCAAGGATGATCCTTTAAAAGACATATGGTTGTTGCAATCCCGTTCCAACTAATTATTTCTATTGATACTGATTTGAAAAGAATCTGCTTTGTTTCATTACAGTTCACTGTACGTTTTTTGCATAGCATTGTGGTTATCATTTTTATTTAATAACAATTTCAATTAGTTAATGTTACTTTTCGATTATTTAGTTACAATTAAAAATAATTTTGAATACGCGAGTCAAAATAAATTTGTTAGAATGTGTTAAAATAATGTTAAAATTTTCGACATTTTATATTCAAGACTTAAAATAAATATATATTTCTTTAAACATAAATTTCTATATTTCAAGATTTATATTTGTATGATGATCGCAGCATTCTAACGTGATTTTTCCTTGAAGCCAACGAAAGAACACATTCACAAAAAACCTTCACAATTCACAGCAGAGCACCATGCTCCCTTTTCAGTGCCACCACTGTATTTAGGGTACGATATAATTTACCTATCTGTTTCACTGGGTTAAAGTCATTTCCGATTGTTAAAAAAGTTTAGCTGCCTCGGTTCGGCTCCGGGTCGAATTTTTCTGCTGGAGATGAAACCGTTGCACAGCGATGATGAACCACCGTTTGCGGATGGTAGGAAATAAACTATTCCAGGCTTAATGAACGACTGATGAGAAGCCCACAATCTGACCATTTCAACCTGCTTCACCCAACACTTTGTGCTGATTTTAGGGCGCCCCGGGCCAGGGCGCCTTGGCAGTGCCGTGCGTTGGAGATAGGAAGTGAGAAATTCACATAGCCGCACTCCCTTCCCAGCGAGAGGGAGGAAAACTGGCGATCACTTAAACGCTGTGCGCTTGACCTACCGTGGTAAGAGCTTTCGGTATAAGCCCCGGAATGTAGAACAGGAAACGCACACTTAACCCTTACTTGCGCTTTCTAGTGCTGGCCAACCCGGCAAACAATGCGAATCATCTTCGCACATGAATTCGGCACCCCTTCGTACTGCCGAATTGGTGTCAAATTATTATCATTTACCAAAGCCCCCAACGCAAAAGCCGGGTTGCAGCCGTGCACTGCACATTGGAAGTTCGGGATGGAAGGCAAAACGCCGCGTTAAACACACACAGAAGGGATGGCACCATTGCAGATGATAGGAACAAATGCACCTGCAGCTGACAGTTACTGCAATTTTCTCACATTTCCCCCTCTTTTCCCGCATGTCAGGCGCATCCTTTGACACCGGATCTAAAAGGAAAATAAGCACGAAATTAAGCATAATTTGATGCATCACCGTTCTATGGCCGGCCACGCCGTTGACATATTGATCACACACTCTTTTTGTGCGATAAATACTTTCAAACGGCTGGTCGGACAGGTGTGCTGCACGCGTCACAATGCGGCTGCATCTTCCCATCCGTTCTGCGCGTTTGCTTGACCAGTTTGTTCAACCAAATAAAATGAGGAGTTTCCGTAGAACGAAGATTTTGAACCATAATGCGTGATGGGAGCAAGGGAGGCCTCTTTCAACCCTCTTAAATGGTTCTTTTAATTAATTTCTGCTGAAAATTGCCTATTAGATGAACTATGGGGCAAGACGCGTCACAAAAAGCGAAACCTTGAAGTCATTCTAACGTAGACGAAATAATTTATTCCATAAGCGCCTTCTACAGCCTTCGTGTGTGGTTCTAGGGTTCTTTGCGCACTGCATACGCGGACAAGGGCGATCGGCAGCACCACGAACCCCTGCAGCAAGAGGCAAGGGTGGATATGTTCGCGTTGCTATGACCACCAGAGTGTAACATTACCTTCATTTAATCGCCGCGTATTCTAGCGCAGCGTCAAACAGTTCGGAAGGCGTTTGCTGCTTTACAAACCTCGAAGCACCTCTCGCAAACGTTGTTCCCGCCTGATCGTACCTTAACAAGAGCTGAAATCAAACGGTTACTTTAGTCAAAAATTGTTTTTGACATTTCCGCACTTTGAACTCCAAAATATGCCAATTTAAAGTACAAAATAAGGTGTATTATTTTCGGCTGCTGAAACGACCAACTGAATGTCCCCACCGGAACAGCGTAGCCCGGGAAGGAAAAGTAGCGTTAAGAACGCCGACGAACGAAATAATTTCACGCCTTGCTAGCTGTTGTACCTTGGCATCTGCTTCTAGCAAAATATCGTTTGGAAGGTGAAAAGCGAAACGCTCGACGCTGTGGACGGGCGGGAAAATAACACGCCTGCACAACAAACTATCCCGGCCGGTTTGAAAGAGAACCGCTTCGTCATGTATCTATTGTTTGCCATCAAACGCCGCCAAACTGTGATCTGTGTGCGGGGAAAACGCCTCTAAGATCTAAGCTTCTTGATTTGGTTCGCTCGGCCGTGGCCGTAGCCGTGGTCTGTGTGGGGATGGAAACCTGGATTGTCATTCGGTTGCCGACTTTTCCTAGGCCCCCGCATTTTATTTGACACTTTAATCGACACGAAGAATTTAATCGACTCGACGGAACCATCACAGAACGGATATGAATAATCAGACGGTGACTGTCTCGAGCGGTGAGATGACTCTGGCAATTATTTCCATTTTTATTATTTTCTTTCAATTTTCTTGTTCTACGTGCTACATCTTGCGCTCGTTTGAATGCTACATTGAAGCAGAATTTTTTAGACAACATGCTCTTTGAGCAACGCGAGGCATATTTGGTAAAAATGGTTAACATCATAATTGTCAGTCATTACGCTAAAATCCAGCGCAAATGAAATGAAAGGGAGCAAGATAGAGAGAGAGAGACTCTTACTAATGTTTCCTAGTAGTTACAAACAGCAAAGCCGTCTAGCTCGTGCCGCTTGCTGCTCATAAACCGCGAAGAACGATTTTTATGTTGGACTGTTCCGTGGGATTGTTATCATGATTTTAAAACGCATCTGAAGTAGCAGAATGGATCACGCGCCGGACAGATATGTCGTTCATTTTTTCTATTTTCCTCTCACTGTGCTAAGAACCCACGACACCCCAGAAAATATTCATGTAAAGCTAAGACTTTTCTACGCCTTACGCTTATACGTGTCTGTCGTGACTGTAGTGTGAGGAAGCGGCTACCCAGGGCAGAATCGTGTCACTCTGCCACGTCAGGGTGACATGACACAACATGATTCTGAAGTCATGGTACAATCTGATAACACGCTGACGTGCGAATAACATAAACACTACATAAAAGCGCACGAATTGAAATTTACAAACTAGTTAAAACTGGAACGAAATTTGATGTTCAACAAGAGTGCAACAATTTTCAACCACGGATTTTTGGGCAGTTGCCAAGCGTGTGAGAAAAATCGCACCCGTTGGAGTAAATTATTCAGGGATCAATTAAATGCCTTCCCTATCCCTCTTTGAGACATATTGTAGGTAACAACGTGAACGTAAAGAAAAATTAAGGGGCCAAAGACTGCTTGGGAAATTCAGGGGTACTAAGTTTACTTCTGAGGTGTGATGTTGAGTCCTTTCCATAAATTTTCAGACAAACCCCCAAATTCTTTTTTTAAATTTTAATTTTTTCTGACAAATTATTTTAAATTTCGTTTTACACATTTTTCAACATAGTATAACAAATTCAAAGAGTGTAAACGAAAAATCCACGATATTGTATATTGAAAACTTGTTTAGTAAGGAACTGATACATAGACATACGAAAACATGCATACGAGTTTCCTGTAAACAATATTTAGCTTATATTTTGATTACTTTCTTAGTACAGTAAAACTTTTTTTCGGATAGAAAATTTGTCATTCTTTTACCTTTAGTTTTGTTAATGTTAGGCCATAGAGGTCAGTTTTCTAATTTGACAAATCGAATGAGCGATTTCTCTGTAAATATATAATAATCCATGCCATGGATGACCTTGACATCACACTGTACGGCATATTTAGGTCAAAGAAAAGCCAACGTAAAGGCGCTAAACAACAGTGTTAACATTTTCATGGTCCTTTCGCTTTCATTACTGTCGAGTAGTATAACCTACATTGTTTGCTACCGAAACGTCGAAAAAAATAAAAACTGTGTATATAGATCCATTTTCTCTTTAGCAGCTGAAATAACATGAACTATTCTCCGTATTTTTTTTTTGTTATTCATAATATCATTGCTAAATATGTTTTCTTGTGCTAATTCGTGTAAAGAGCTAATTCTAATAGAGCTCTACAGTAATAATTTTAATACGGAATGTCCCAAAATATGGCAAAAAACAGACTATAAATATACGTTATTCCAATTATCGTTTCAGTTTCCTTTCTTTCCGCTTTCATTCTCCCTCTCGTTCAACATCGAAATCTCCTTACCATATCCAAATCCGATGATCTTAACGAAAATTGATTCGAACAATCGATTAGCTATGGAGTAAATTTAATTTGGTACAATCGGTGTAAAAAGTTCCCCGACCAGCTCAGAAGCGAGCCGACAAACAGGCGAAAGATTAATGAAGCGAACTAGAAAAAGGTAGTAAAAAAATCACTTCTGCCATGGATCGATAGCTGGATGCTCGTGAAAGCTAACGCCACTCAACGTCCGTTACCGGTGTGCCGTTGGTTTTTTGACTAGTGTCGCATGCACAACTTCTTTTCTCATGGCCAAGGGTGAATAGAGACCAGGTTGACGGAACGACAGTTGGCTGCTTTGTTGGTCGTAAAGCTGCGATGAAAATATGAACCAATAGTGTGATGTTCCACTCAGCATGGCTTAACGGAAGGTAAACAGTGCTGTTATGGCCTACTTTCGATGCTTAGTGAGTGAACGGTAACTTTGCCCTAAAACCATTTCTTATTAAATCTGAATAATCAATTCCCTTGAAGCATGTCCGGAAAAGTGCACACTTATCCTTATTGCACATTAATCTCATATTGTGTGGCACAATTTATCTGCTGAATTGCAATATTGGCGTCCATTTCGAATAAAATGTTTCAGAAGACAAACTAAATACCAATCAACATCGTTCTTAGCTGTTAAAAATAACTAAAATAATTCAAACAGTCGGATTGTTTTGTAATTCCAGAAAATTAATTCAGATCCTTTCATCAACCTCAAAACATTTGCAGAAACTTATCTATCGAGGGGTTTAAAAAAAGATTGTTTATAGTTACAATGTGAAATGACATTTCGATCCCAACTAGGATTGTCTCGGTGGTCTACTGATAACAGCGTAGATCTGTCATAAAGCCCAACGTTGTTTCGAACCCAATTGCATTCAGCTACCTGCCGCTAGGAATTAAAACATGAATCCTCCAGTTCGATGATTGGCCCACACATACTGCTAGGTCTCGTTAACTTCACATCTCGCTTTGTCGATCATTTCGACTTGATCAATGATCAGTGCATGTCGTATTCTCCTACTCAAAAACCCGCTTCCCATGCGTTTAATGATACTCCGGCGCCTCTCTGTAACCGGCTGGGCCGGGAAAACAACCGGAAAAGGTAGGCCAAAGTTACACGACCCGCAATGACATCTCCTGAACTCATCAGCGCCTCCAATCCCGCCACGAAACAAACGAGACTGTCTGCGTGCACACCTCCGCATAAATTATGGGCGTTAGCTAGCGGAGGAAGACGGAATTGTGTACGCGTCTGTGTGTGTGTTTGGGTGTGTATGTGTATGTGTGTGTGCGCTTGCTACAATTATAACAAAACCGAAGAACGTTAAAGAATAGGGCGCAAATTTTCCAAATCCTACTACCCGGTCCCAGCTCAGCGGCAACTGACCAGATGCACCGACCATAACCATCATTTGTGGGTAGCATAAATTAAAAATGGTAATCATAATGAACGCTACCACTTAAAGCTCGCTTCGGACGCGCTCTCGCATCCGATGGGAACCAAAGCGTAGCTAAAAGCAAAATGCATTGCACACCAAAAGAATGCAGCTAGGCGCAGTAAATGGAGTGCATTCACTTGCCCGTCTGCAGCGTTCATTAAAGCTCACGATCATGCATTACTTTCTAACCGTCCGAAAGCAGAATCACGGTGAATCGCATTGAGTGAACGAGTGGAACGTTTAACATAAACTAATGCCAGGTAGAATAAAATAGAACAGCAGAAAGTGATGCAGGAAGCTCAAAGTTAAATGCAGCAAGACTGACTGACTTACTGTTGAAAAATGTGATATCAGCACAGTTTGTCACAGCTTTTGTGAAAAAACCATTGTATTGTTTAATAATTACACAAAGCTTAAACATTTTGAAATCAAAATTCTCCAAACCGAACGGGACCGTAGATGAACTCTTCACAGCACCTGGTCTGTATACGTCTGCAGCCCTTCCAAATCCATCAAATCAAAAAAACCTTGGAGCGTGTTCGCGCAAAGCAAGAATTGCAAACAAAAAACTACACACATTCGCTGTTTAAATATACTGTTACGATTGTTCGCGCTTCCCTCCACCACCCACTGACTCCTATCCCCCGCGTTCATTCATCCGCCAGTGACTTGCACTGGAGTGAACATCAAAAACATCAGCCACAAAAGGGTCGAAAGCAAAAAAAAAAAGGCAGTTGAAACATTAAAATAATGTGAATCAGAGCGCAAAATAGTGGGCTAACCAGTGGCAAGAGCTACGCTTTCACGCCTCCGCACAAGCATACACCAGCAGCAGCTGATAGTTTTGTTTACGGACGAAGAAAAGCGACATGTGATTTACCAAACAACGGAATCCGTGCTGGCAGAAAGAAAGTAGCAGAAAAGGTTCCACATTTAAACCGTCCAGCGTTACATAGGTTTTTGAGCTCCGAGATGGGGAACTAATTTTTTTTAACAGACATTATGTAGTTTTTGCTATTTCTTGTGCAAGTTAGAAGGTTAACAATTTTCTGTGATGCAGTTTATGCTAGAAATAACTGTTTTTAATCGTCTATGTAAAAAAATCGTGAATGAGCAACTGTTTTTGTACACAAAATCACAGTTTATTCTTTTTAGTGGTGTTAAATAACTATAGTTTTGAGTGAAAAGACACGTACATGGCTTGGTGTAACTGAAAGAGCATTTTTCTTGACAATTTCTAAAGATCTGTCGCACACGTATTGATCTTGGTTTTTATGAATTGTTAGTTAAGCTGTTTTTAGATGAGTGGACTTTTGTTTATTTTTTTTGCACACGAATAATTTATTTATTTTAGAAAACACCTATTACGTAACTTTGGATTCATGTTTTATTTACTATGTGGTACAACAACACTTACCTGTTTCTTAGAAGTTCCAAAAACCACAGTTAAGGTGTATTTGCTCACTATGTTTAGTGAACTTTTGTGATTGTGTAGTATCTAAACGATAAAAACGATAGAAATTTAAAGAACGGTATAATTCATTGTTTTGTTTTTTTTTAACTATATTACTACAAATTACAGTACAGTACAGAGTATGTTTAAATATTGTATAAATATGTCAAAGTACTTCAGTGAGCTAAGGATTTTATTTTTATATTATTTTTTTAAGCAAGTTTGATTGAAAAAACATAAATTCTGCAACCCCACCTTATTTGAGGGAAGTTTGACCATATGACATATGACTGATTTCTAGGTCGCAAAGATATCTTCTTGAAAGCTGGTCCACAAAGTAAACCTCAAAGCTTCAAACTGAAACTCAAAAATGTTTTAAAATGATATATATTTAACGTCTGTACTAATATTTTTAGTTAAATGAAGGCAAATAACTTTTATAGAAAAAGTGGAAGCAAAAATTTTCTTTCTCCTCAAAGGTCTGCAAAATGCTGGCGTCTTTTCTCACGCTGCTGAAACCATTTCCAAAAGCAATGATGTCCTCGTACGCACTAGCAGTTCTCACGACATTTCATTAATGCTAAAACGGCAAACAAAAAATAGTCAACCGTTTCCTCATACTCTTCAGCGTAATGAAGACAAAATGGAACTGTTTTTGTGTTTTTCTTTAGTAAAGGTAAATAAACGTTTGCTTTAAGACAGCTGTGCACTTTGTGCTTTGGCAAACAAAGCCTACGTACCGCCTATGTTTACTATCAGCACCAGATGAAACGGATGTCAGTGCATTTGTCTTCTTCTGTGCCGTTCTCACCTGTGCTTAATTTTTACTTACTGAAATGTAATTTTATTACTGTATGAAACTTATAATTTTACTTGTAGCTGAATATGTCACACCAATCAGAAAATTTCAAGTGTTGAATTGTGTTTAAACGGGGCAGTTACGCTCTTCAGGATTGTAGTGTGAATTCAAGATCGTTCCCTCCTAGTGTCGACAGACTATCCAGCTATGTGTTTTTAACAAGTGAAATATGCTTGGAATTGTCACCCACAAGATCGTCAATCGTGGGTGCGTGTGTTCTTGTTAAAAAGGCGAAGAAACAATAGCCGACTTCTATAAAAACAGATTGTGTGATATTTTTTTCAATATTTTTTTTGATTCCTTATTAATTCTACTAAGATTAAAAACAGATAATCATCCTATTTTAAAGTAGTTATGAAGGCTCTATATAGCAAGAGAGCTTTACACGAACATGCAGTACAAATAAAATATTTAATTTAAATCTAAATCATTTTTTATTCAGTTGAAACGACCAGGCCGTTTAGCTAAATCTAATTCTTGCCATGGACAATTAACCTTCAATCGAACTGAAAACTGAACTGAAATCATATCAAAACACCACACTTTGCTCACGAAGTAGAACAAAAATACATCAAGAACTACTTTTTTTTGTATTCGTTGTCACAGCCTGTCCGAGGCACACGGGCTGTCGTCAATGTCAGCTGATGCCGCAAAATAAAACATTTTGACCCTTTTACGTGTGCTAGACAGCACGGAGAGACTGGAAGAGCAGCACGCAAATGCGTGAGCATGAAACATAGAGAGAAAGAGAGGCAACTTCATGAGCGATGGTGAGATGGGAGAGAGCGTTCATTTCACGTATTAAAGGGGAAATATAGCGTGCTACAACATGTGCTAGTGTTGCTAGACCTCTAGGATGGGCTCTATTAGTCTTAGACCTAAGAATAAACACAAAATCGAAGCATAATTTTCATCAACCCGTACAACAGTTTAACTCCACCCACCACCCATTTTTTTTTAGCGAATGTCATGATTATTCGGCATTTTATTTTATGCTGACAATTGACAAGAAGTTAATGTGATTTAGAGGGGCTCGATGTTGTACGAATTCTATTCGGTTGTAGTATATAGAATATTATATATAACACGAATATTGAGCTTTCAGGTGATCTCATATAATAATCAACACAATCAATAATAGAAAAAACGGGCGTGCAAAGATTGGGCTTAGGTAAAGATAGGTATACTTTCAAATATTTTTTAAAGTGATTTGCTTTGATGATTTGATTAATTAAGCATTTTATTTCCTTATCAGAAGAAACATAAAACAAATAAATTAATTATTTATTTATTTCACAAATTAATGAAAAATGATCTTCTGGCCGTAACTACCGAAATAAAAAAATCAAAAATGAAAATTACATAAAAATAACATAGAAAGACAGTATATAAATAAGTATACAAATCAGAATCAGCATTTATATACAATAAAACAGAAAAAATGATAAAAGACAGAAAGGAAAAAATACAAAAAGCCCTAATTTTTTAGACGAAAAAATACGTGAGCCAAAATCCTTTTATTTTGCTGAAGATAAAATATTGTAAAATCAGAATACATTTGTTTAGGTTTATAAAGGATAGCTTACGTAAATTTGAACATTTCAAAAAAATGAAGTTACTCAAAGAAGCTACAACCAGTATGTGTTTAAATTTCATGTAATTTGAAGCGGTTCAAAACACTTGAGCTCGTAAACCAAGAAGAGTTTAATAGTAACAAATGACCTGATTTAACTTCATCGTCATGATAGAGACTTCGATCCAAGTGCCCTACTTATCTTCTTTCCAACAACCAAAACACCTTAAACTACCCTATTTCTACCTTAAAATATTGCAACCATCTGGACTAAGTTGTTCTTTTCTCTAACCTTCCTTATCCCAGCACACTTTTTCCATTAGTTCACGTAAAGGAATTTGAAAAAGTTTTTTGAAAAAGATCCTTATGCTACAAGAGGAAACGAGCCGGATGCGATATCGAACATAGACAGGCTACAGCCCAGTGCAAAAGTTCATGACCCATCTTCAAAACGAAGAGAACAACTGTTCCAAAGCCATGTACGCAGCACGTGCGACTGATAGATTCAGAAGCGATCAGGTTACATCCCGACGGCCAAGCAGTTGGTCGACTGAAACGTGACCGGGCACATTACTTCGGTTTATGGTGTCTTGCAGACAGTTGCGATCCTTGTGTCTCGAAAACAAAAGCACGAAATTATGTCCACTCCTGAGAAAGCTATTTTTACGCAAAAGGCGATATATACCAGTTTTTGTTACTGCAATCATCATTGATTGCTTCTGCATCGTTTACTATTTGGAGTGAATTCAGCTACAACACAGGATCTTATAAGGTGACCAAACAACACATCCAAACACTTTTCCCAAAAAGTAGCAATGTGGCACCTTTTTTCAGAAGCATTTTTCATTCCAAATTACAAATAACGCTTCCGTAAAGGGGCTGAACCTGCAGCTGTCTCATGTTCGAAGATGAAGATCAGTTTTTGGCACACGTCGGACACGCTTGCTATCCATATGGCATGCGTGACGCGGATTTTCGGCACCGCAATGAGAGCGACCTGACCCTGATCCTTGGAAAGATCGCCCGCCACATTAAGAAGCAGCAGGACTGCTGTCTTAGCCTTATTAATAGCCTATCCGGGGTAGCAACTGTTGCTAACCGTGTTGCTGTAGTGCTCGATCGAACGCACGCTCGCACAATTGTGAAAAGAGTGGATATTATGCTGAAAATTGTGTTTAGTATTATTTTACATTTGGAAAAAGTATTTAGCATACATACATAATTTTAATAAATCCCTCCATCCTTCCAACACGGTTTGAAATGGAACAATGAATAGTACAATATTTTATTCAAAATGGTTGTGAGATGAAATATCAAATCAAACGGCAATACTTAATTGCTTTAGAATGGTTCATTCCCTGCCATTGTAATACATTGATATGATTACTATTGTATTAGTTTTTACATATAATATAAATAAGATCGATCTTTATGGACATTTCTTAAAAATTCTTGCAGTTGCTTTCCTCACAGCAAGAAATGGTGGTAAGAAATGATGCTAAATTGTTGCTTACAACGGTTGGACGGCCGCAGATGGCAAGCCTGTGAATTTGATATCAATCGACTAATATTGCCTATTTAAAATTTGTCATGATTAGTTAACCATAATACCAAGCACTATTTAATCTAAAATCAAAACAAAATAACGAAAAAAAAATCTAGTTACAATTGGAAACGGAATAGTATTTCCGTTGCTGTTACCCCAGATACACCAACGGTGGACTCTGTTCTAGATATTGTAAACTAACTTAACCAGTTTTCCGTTTACAAAACACGTCCTACCACGAATGTTGTAGAAACTGATACGTCATTAATACATGTCATATCCATTTTAACACCCCGGAAAACCCTTAGACACATCAAGTCTTCCTTCCGGACGGTCTCACAACACGTGGCCATACCGACCCAAGGGCAAGCAGGGTAAGAACCTTACGAACCCTGAACCGCAACCGAACCATTGGCTCTGTTTTAAAAGGCGCCCATTCTCTAGCAAATAATTAAAAATAGGTCGTACCACGTTAGAGAATGAAAGCCACGGTTCTGAGAAGAATTTATCTTTCCCCAAGCAGCTGCAGCGGCGCATGTGCTTCACATTGCATGTACAGTGCAAGACCGCCGGCCGGCAATTCGTTCGAGCCCATAATGTTCAGGCACCGGAATCATCATGACGGAGAAAGGAAAGGTTCAGAATCTTCCAAAACTACTCGTTAATCACTTCATTATCAGCTTGTTTTTCCTACATGCCAGACACCTCCAGCGAAGAATCCAGAGCACGTGAACATACTTTCGCTTGCTTCTATCGCGTTTCCGTATCTATCGCGAGATGGATGATATTTTTGTTCTGCCCTTTCTTCGCTAGACATTTTCAGATTTTTCAAAGTCTTGCAGCTGATCTACAATAAACGTGAATGTGTGGATGTGTCCATCGTTATTGAATGTGGTTCTATCATTTTCCGTTGCTGTTACCCCAGGAACATCAACGGTGGACTCTATTCTAGATCTTATAAGCAAAAGTCCCAAAATCCAATAAAAAATTGCCTACAATCTATTAACTTTCTGTAATCTACAGTACCTAACCCTTAATTCATTGAACCCTGCCGGTTTGCCCGGTTTACCTATTAGAAAACCACTCGTTTTCATTTAATGCACTTCATCACGATGGCGAAATGAAGATCTTTTTTTTTAATGCAATTGCATTTTGTTCTATTTAATACTTGTTTTCAGTACTTTTGTTATTAAGTCCATAAGTCCGCTGAATTAAGTCCATTAGAGTGTCACCTTATAGCATTTTTAAAACTCGTTGTCATAATTTTATGCACATACAATTTATTCTCTATTTCTTTTATATTTTAGATCATATATTATTGAAATGTAAGGAAAAGTTTGTATGGACGTTAAACAGAATGGTACAAACTGTTGGAAAGAATATTTACATAATTTGCAAATGCAACCTCATAAAATATCAGGCAGATTGCACCTTCTTCCCTGGTTGGATGTCGCTGCACGAACGCCAATCAAATCTCACAAGAATTAAAATTTAACTCTCAGGTCACAACCTAATTTATAATAAATTATTTCGAAAAACTAAAAACGAATGATATTGGTTGGAAACCGGATTGCGTTCGGTTTTCGTAATAAGAATTTTTGTATCCAAGATAGTTGTAACAAAGGTCTGCATTATCTTTAATTGTGTCCCTCCAAATATGGAGAGTGATAATGATAATGGCGATGGCGTTCGTATAATTTTCCATTTTCCATTACATTTTAAAATTCAAATCAAATTGATTTCAATAGACAGCTATTGAGGCCCCTAGCCCTGACTGAAAGTTTATCAACTTGATTTATCAGTCAAACATACCATTTACTCTTTAATTTTTTCATTGAAACTGAAAAAATGAAACAAAAAATCATTTGAAAAGGAATTACCAGATACTGAAACCTTAATGGGAACAATGTGATTTTTTTTTATTTCCGTAGTGACGGCCTAGCCGGATTACTATTGGAAATAATGTTTAAATAGCTCAATTCCCAAATTGACTGCGGGTTGCTTTAAGTAGTAAAAAAGTAAAAAAGTTGGAATTTAGTAGTTATAAAAATGTGTATGTTTAGACCATCACGTTTGTGATACGTACACCATGCGCTACAATAAAAAGGGTAAAATCTAGCTATTTCCATTGTTGGTTCTCAAAAGGGTGGCAGAACGTTTAAAAAATCATCGTAACCACATCGTAACAGATACACCATAGTTTAAATCTAGAGAATTAGAAAGCAAATGTATGCGATGTGAATAAAGTACTTTAAACTGTTTAAACACGCCTAAGTGTCTTTGAGAGCATGTTAAATAAAGCATTAACGAGCTTTGAATTCTTCCAGGAACTTTTATATTCCAAGGAGCGTCTCCATAGAAAGAGCACGATAAGTAGGCCATATTTTACTGCTCGCTCATTTCTCTTTGTATTATTTTTATTAGTCTTGAAAACGAGACTCCACAAGCACTGTAACGGCGCAGGAGCAGCAACCTTCACTGCCATTTCAGAAAAAGGCAACTTTGAGCCTCTAAAATCAGCTCTCTGAAGGATGGTCAAAAAATTCCCACAATTAAATTAAATTGAGTTTTTTTTCTTCCCATTTTTTCTCCCACTTTTTTTTGCGTTGCCCCCACACAGCCACTGGAGACTACACAAATAAGCTCTAAAAGATCCCTGGTGGTCTGACCAGTCGTTCTGGTTAACTGCAGTCACACGACCAGGATTGGCAAGCGAGTCTGCTGCTTGCACTGTGGCGCAGCTTCCATGCCGTGGCTAAAGCCAGTTAATATAAATCTGATTATAATAAACTAATGATCCTTCAGATGCAGTCTCACCGCGTGCAGGCGGTCTGGGCAGGCAGCAAGCAGCAAGAACCGAGAGATCGGTCACAGCACGAGTGACATAAGCAGAACGACATCTCGCGCTTACCTCGAAGCAGTCTCCCAAGATAAAAGCAAGGTCTTTCGGGGACCCCACAGCGGGATCGGGATTGAGAGATGAGTGATTATTTACCGGCGCTCGGGAAGCAACTTAATTTCGTAACGTTTGCTTTGTTTTCGGGTTCTCGATCACCTTTTTGTCGACCTGTTTTTGCTTCACTTTTTGCACTGCCAAGGATGTGCGGGGATCGCTTCGAGGTTGGCTTGGGTTTGCACTTTTTGACCCCATTTGTCCCTTTTGCTTTTGCAAAACCTTTTTGCGGTGGAAAGGGAATCATGTTTGGGATTCACGCTGGGTTAGATGTGAAATTAAAATTTAAACATGTCTTTATTATCCCTACCGTCGGAGCTGCCCCACGGTTGGTAACACTTTGTTGCGCCACCCGTACGCTGTTCCCTGTAGGGTGGGCCGAAATGCTTGCTGTACTTCCCTTCTGCTTTTTGTTCTGCCGTACATTTCAGTCCACTTTTTTCGGTACGCTCTCAGCCATGCACGATCGACGACGACGACTATTAACACCTCCTTACGGGCGATGGTGAGATCGCGGTAAGATTACCCTGACCCACACACACACACACATACACTGTATGTAAGGGACCTGTTCCCTTCGGCACGAATAATCAGACTGCTTGACGAAAGCGGAAATGAATACTGGATGGTGCTGGTGGTGGTGGTGGTGGTGCTACAAATTACACGAATCAGCCGACGACGCGAACTCTCCACCGCCAGCACCGTCAGGAACCGGTTGGTGGAAATGCGCTGTATTGAATATTGAGGTGAAACAAATCATGATCATTAACAATGATCTGAAGCAGACTTTGATGTGCCGCTGGGAAAGGTTGGCTACTCTGAATAGATTTTGTTGTCATCGCCACGTGAGAATATGTTTCACGCTTGCCTCTTGATATGGTTCCCAACAGGCATTGTTGTGGGAATGTTTATTTATTGTTGTATTTAATCTACTGTTTTGCGTCTCGCTTTTACGCCAAAAACGTGGTAAATATATTGAGTTGCATATCATACAAAAAAAGATGATATAATTTCAAAAATTATCGTGCAGTGAGTCGTGTCGCCATACAATTAAAAATGCCCTTAAAACGGAGGGTTTATCCTTTAAATGATTCAATATCCTTTATATGCTTTACATCCCTAATTCTATCAAAATTATGAAAAATTAAAAAAAAATGTTTTCTCATAACATTGAAGAGAAAACAAGATGGTCGCTTAGTTTGTACAAGTTCGAACGAAATGCGTTAGAAGGCTCGCGAAAAAAGCAAGGAATGTAAAAGGGCGTCACGTTTAACTGTATCACTTATTTGAGCCGCTCTTTGTGCTGATCGTGATGTGCGACGTTTGGATGTTAAGACAGATTTGTGCTGATTGTTGAATTCCTTTTACACTGTACCTTCTTCAATCTTAGGCTGCTGCTCACACACTCCACGCAATATTATTTTCGTGTTCAATGGTGGTTTCGGTTATGTAGTTGAAAGTTTATCGTTTCAAGTCACTTTTACATCTTGCATCTCTTTAGATTCCAAGTCAAATAGTTCCGCATGTTTTGCTGGCTACACTTGTTTTTATCTTTTTGCTCATAGACTATTGTAATTTGTCTCTAACTAGTTTAAAATGCTTGCGTTTTGAAAAATGTCCTGTTCAAAAACTTTCCTTTTCTCTCCCCTTTGACTTTTTATAAGTCCTGAGTGGGAGTAATAAACAGAAAGATGGCAGAAAAGGATCAAAGTTTTATTTCACGCGGACATTTCTATTAAACCTTTAATTGTTAACTAATTAGATAATAAATTAGTATGCTGGAAACATTGTAACTCACGATTCCGCCATCGTCTGAGGGGAAGATGAAATTTTAAATATGGAAATGACACATTTTTTAAAAACCTTTAAAAAAAACGATACTAAATAATAATAATTATTATTATTATTTATTTAATTCAACGGATCAATTGTGGCCCTCTCGAAGCGGTCTTACAACTAACATGGATTACAAAAAAATTGATTTTGAGCCGTCAAGACGCGAGTTAGGTTGCACAGAACGGATACAATTTAAAAACACATCGCGAGTCATATTTGGTTCGAAACGATCACAAACAACATTAAATTTTTCGTTGTATTGACTCAATGCGGGCCAAAGGCCAAAATTATATCTTCATACCTTATACCACAAAAAACTGTGAAGTGATGCTCATTTGAAACGATTACATTGGGACACTTAGATTTAAAATATAAATGCTATGACTACAGGTCTATGACATCCAGTTCTTCATTCATATTACTGCTGTCATATTCATTGATACATTACTACACCGTTACTAGTATGAGAATACAATGTTTAGTCCTGTAAGTAGCCTACGCAAATGCCATTGAAATGTTTTATTTAAGTAAAGTAACTCATAAATAAATATCTAACAACCCATGTACTGTTATGATTCATATTAAGGACAGCTTAAAATAGTGATCAGTTTTCATTGTTTCTTTAGTTTTGTTCGTTTTTACCTGAATACATCCGAATATTCCTTATTTACTTTACATGATTGGATTTATATGCTAAAAAAACATAAATAATTTAAATTACATACTACCTAATAGAATTATATTTTGTGATAACCATACTTTTTCGACAAAAAAAAATCGAAAATTTTTTTTTATTCTGTAGTGACGGCCAGGCCGTATCGTGTGACTAAGTGTACCCGTCCATATCAAGATTGTAAATCCTGCGTATGGGGAGTTGTGACTAAGTGTACCCATAGCAGAATAGTCAATCCTGCGTTTGGGGGGCGGTAGTGGTCCGAATGAGTTTCGCACCGGCGACGGGCCTTTTGACAGCCCTACGCCGTTACCACTTGACCACCGAGCCGGCCCTAAAATCGAAAAGTTAATATATGCAAAATGGAGGGGTTTGTTTAGCAATGCTTCGAGATCCGTTGTTGTTATAATTCCTTTTTAAATCGTGAATCGATGATAACGCTGATGACTAACCCTTTTTCGTACCCCTACGCTGGTTTGAAAAAGACGAATTTATTACGCAATCTTTATTTTTTGGACTTATCAACAGATGTATTATGTCATTTTTTAACCCTCTAGATTAAAATCTGTCTAATTTTATATTTTTCTAGGGTTACAAACACTTTTGTGTTTGTTTGGGGGAGTCCGGTGGTCTCATGGGTAGCGACGTAGGCCAGTTTCTGCCGCTCCCCTATGTCCCTATGGTCCCTATGGTTACACTTAGTCACAATCCCCTGTCCAGAGTACATCCAGATCCAGAGTACATTAGTGCTCTGGTTAGGCATTGACGCTACTGGGTTGTTGTGCCACCCAAGAAGAAGAAGTGTTTCAAACAATGTTTTACAAGAAAGATACGCTATGCTCTAAAAATAATTGCAGACAACGACGATCAAAGAAATAGTTGCCATTTATCATTATTATTAAATTTAACGGACCATTACTGGCTCTCTCTCTCTCTCTCTCTCTCTCTCTCTCTCTCTCTCTCTTTCTCTCCCTCAGCAGTCATGAAATGTATGAGTATGAACGAAGAGCTGTCAAGAAGAGTCAGTTCGCACCGGACGTATACAAATAAAGAACGCATGACATACTGGGTTCCAAACGATCACAAACAGCATCAAATCATTCCGACACATAACGCGGAATTGGATCAGGGGAACCAAGGCGGGTACGTCATTCCTCTACGTCTCCTAGTAGTAGAAGCTCCTAGTCTGAAGTCGCCTAGTAGTAGTAGTCTCCTAGTCCGGAGCGATCTTGGCGGAACGAAGAGATTTACCCTGGATAGTAGTCCCGGCGAGTCGATCCGTTGGTCGAGAAACGCCGGCACGAATAGCCGTTATGCATTGCAGTTGCGTTGGTTTAAGAATTCGAGCCCAAGCGGCGTGCAGCATTCAGGATTTAAAAAAATTAGATATTAAAAATGCTTTGCGTTTAATGTCATTTGAATCAACGCGATTAAAAGGCCTAACACAAACGGTTTTTATTTTATTTTCTTACTAATAACATGATAGCGGAACGAATCGATCTAGACGGTTTCCGTTTTTCCTATAGTTCAAATAGTATGTACTCATACAGTTAAATATTTTAAATGAAGTAATTTTATAAAAGATAACTATTCAAAAATATTTCAAAACACGAGCTAAATTGACTGAGAAGCTTATTCGTGCATGCTGTAAAGTAAATGCAGTATTGCTTTAATGGAGCTGCCTGGTAGTTTATGCAAATGAATTTTAAGTACTACCATGCAAATGAATTTTAAGTAACATTCTAGAGTATGAATCTGAAATAATAAATAATTATTATTGAGGTGGTTCGGTGGCGTAGGCCTGTCATACATGTCCCGCCATTGTATAGAAACCCATTTGGACTGCTTTTAACTCCCATACGCAAAATTAACTATCATGTTGTGGATTCACTAAATTATAGACTCCCCATACAATGAGGACTAAGTACAAAAAAAACAAAGCACAATAGTTTGCACATTCTAGAAAAGGTGCTGGAGATGGAGGTTAAGGAACAATTGATCGAGTTTCAGAATAGGAATAATTTGCTGATTCGCAAGCAATCGAGATATCGGCAAGGACACTATTGTGAGACTGCCCTTAATCTTGTGCTGGAGAGGTGGAAGATGTTGATGGATAGAAAGGAATCGGTGATTGCAGTTTTCTTGGATCTGAAACGAGCATTTGAGACAATATCAAGGCCGTTATTGTTGTCTGCCTTAAAGCGGTTTGGTATTGTGGAGAAGGAGCTCAATTGGTTCGCAAGTTATTTAACAGGAAGAACACAGAGAACGTTATTTGGCAACTGTGTATCAGAATTTCTAGAAAACACCCTTGGAGTTCCACAAGGAAGTGTTCTTGGATCAATTTTGTTTATCATGTACATCGACGACATGAAACAGGTTTTGAAGGCTTGTGAGATCAATCTTTTTGCTGATGATACTGTTTTGTTTATCTCACACAAAGACATCAAACAAGCAGAGTCTCTGATGAACATCCATTTGAAAGCTTTAGATGGTTGGTTGAAGTACAAGAAGCTGGCGCTGAACATAAAAAAACCAGTTATATGGTGATGTCTGTTGGTGTTTTGGAAAATTCCCCATCTATTGCTATTAACACGGAACGAATCGATAGGATCCGCCAGGTGAAATACCTTCATAATATATGACGCCAGGCGTCATAATAGATGACAAGTTGAAATTCAACACTAACATAGACTGAGCCATCACCAAAGTGGTAAAGAAGTGTGGAGTGATAAGTAGATTGGCGAAGGATCATTGATCTCACCACACTTCGATTTCTGCTCATCAATTTTGTTTCTTGGCAATAAGGGTTATGCTAGAGATGCTACAACGGATGTCTGTAGAGCAGCGGATTGTGTATCAGACCATGACCTTTATATACAGATTGCTAAACGGCCTGCTGCCTGGGTATCTAGGGGAAAGGATAATTCGGGGATCTGACGTTCATCGGTACTGTACACGCAGGGCTAATGAGCCAAAGATACCTAACTTGCTTTCCCAACGTGCCAGGAACTCTTTGTTTTTCAAAGGTGTTCAGTAGTACTGTTATAAACAGCGTTTGTTTACAAACGAAATGTCATGTAATATGACTTTGTAGAGCTCCGCCGGCGAGAGTCGACATAAAAGGAAAGACGATGGCGGGTCGAGAGAAAAGGGATAAAAAGGGCCGGAGGACGCGACTCGGCCTCTTTTTCGCGCGAAACACCAGCAAATAAATAACTAAAATTGTGATTCCTCTTTTTCAAAAGTATCTACAATTTTTTGCGTGTTTTCTTAAATATTTTCACAACAGGTACAATAGATTACCCAGAGAAATGAAGAATGCGAGCAGCTTGCCGGATTTCAAGCGTAAGTGTGCTGTGTATGTGAAACAAACTATTTAATGTAAAAACTGTGTAGATGTCCTATGTCAACCCAATATGTGTAACTGTACTCGTCACCATGATCTGAATGATGATCATAAGATTTTTTATATTAAAATAAATTAAAAAAAATAAACAAGAAAGAGAAAACATAAGCTTGAGACACGCGCGCGATGAAGTGGACAATTGAATAACGCATTGATGAGCTCAATGTCTGCCCACAGTCTGGGAGGTCACAACGAGATTCATCCATTGATGATTGTAAGTGGCCATTTCCAGATACATTAGATTCTCCTGCTTCGGAAGGTAGTACCCTTGAACCACTCGTTGGATTTAGTGGAACTGGCCATATGCATGTTGCAGTTGCGTCCTGATAAGTGGCGAGGCAGACTCATTCTTTGATTCTTGTCAGCCATTTAAAAGATGCTAGGGATGACATAGTATTCGATGGAGTGTGACTGTTTCTCCTTGGTGGAGCTATGTTGGTTTTCTTGGGTGTGAGTATGACATGGTGGGTTCGTTGATGCGCTCTTTGATGCCACCACTTCCACGTAAATTTGATCAAAATAAATGTAATATAAGAGTAATAATATCTAAAAGATACTTCCGTCCTTCTCAAACCTATGTTGGGGTAAGAGGTGGGACTCATCATCAAGTATATTACAGTAGAATCTCACTAGTTGGGTCGTTTTAAGTTGGGTTGCTCGATGGTTGATACCTCTATAGTTGGGCCGTATGCCAACCAACGAGGTTGTCAAATGCAACTGCATTATGAAAGTGCATAATGCACTTTCTTTGTTTATGTTACAATTGATGCACTATATCTCCAAAATAAACCTTGTTCAATGACTACTGATGAGTAATATAATCTACAAATATCCAAGAAAACACACTAATTTTTAGGTATAAAAGCGAACATTAACATGCAATTTGCGTAATAACGTATAATAATAATTGCGTAGCTGACGCGTAACAATTTCATAGCTGACAAACAACCCAACAAATTCACTAGTCGGGGCGCATTGAATTCACTAGTAGGGTGGCGCATTCAAAACCCAACAAGTGAGGTTTAACTGTAGTACGATGTCTCGTGAATGCATGCAATTTAACTACACGAAAAAATTTTGTATTTGTGATAATTCTGGATCATTTTCCTGAATTTATTTCATCTTCACCTTCTTCTATTGAACCTTCTAAAAGGGCTGTAAATTTAGTTCTACCGGATCGTTTTGTAACATTTTTCTGATTGTACGTTCAAGAATCTGTAGCTTGTTACAACTCTCAGCATGATAAATACATAAATACCTGATTGTATTGGGGTTTTGTTTAGTAAGGGTTACTTTCCTTTTAAGTTTTATCTTGAGTCGGATCGGATATTTTCGATTTTTACTCAATTTTTAAATAATTTTGGGAAAATATTTATGAATTTTGATGATAGATGTATAGATGATGATGGTATTTGATGATAGTATAGATGATATCTTCTTGGATGGTACAGAAACTTTTGCTGGACCAAGGCCAACTAGCGCACTATTGTGCTCTGACTTTTTCTGTGACTTAGTGTCCCTACTCCAATGTCAAGGCTGAGATAGAATGTAGCAATGCCAAGGCTGGCGTAGAAGCGTTCGCCATCAAGGCAGGGATAACGGATTGAACGCGAAGCAGTTGTAGCGCCAGATAACTGAGTAAGTAAGTGTACTCACCCATTACAGGATCCTAGATAGATCATATGAGCAGATTAATTTACATGGAGTTATTGTTAGCTCTATTTTGTTTTGTATCTTTTTTCTAGAGAAATGAAGTCCATATAAGGCTTTGTAAATACACTCCGATGAAGGCACTAACGCTTCGAGGATCCACGGAAAGAATATTTAAAGAATATAGTTTTTACTCAGCTTCGAGATGATTTCCGCCAAAGAGATTTATAAATTTATTGAATAAATATCTATATTTGATAAATATATATGAGCTAGAACGTCCTTACCCATTCATAAATATTGTGTTTAGATAATGATCGGATGATATGACGTCCAGAATAATCGTATAACGGTATGATACGCTGAAGTTTGTCCTGATGTTAAAATTCTCACAAATTTAATGATATACTAACTAAAAATGATGTAAAGCGAAACCCATATAATTAAACAATGATATTATTTCACGACAAAAAATCAAATCAAGTGTTTAGGCCCTTATTTCGGACACTGACTCAACCACTCCAGGTATCTAGGTTTAGTGAACTTTTTTGTGCAGAATGCACAAACCAGTATGACTGTTGATCATGCAGCATACCTTCGTTTTTTTTTTTTTGACAAAGTACAAACAATGCTTTAAGAATTAAGCAACGAGCCATTACCCAAATAATGCAATAAAATGCATCTGACGCATCAGAAATTCTCCGCAGTCCGGCCAAACAATGCCAGACAGACGGCAAAGACAGCGCATTGTCCCACTATCGCGTTTGAATTGTCGTCTAACGGTACATTTGGCTCAGACTTAGAAGCATTCCGAAGGTCGCTGCAGATCGACGACAGATGCAAACCGCCATGAAAAATGCGCCAATCGTTCGTTGCCCATTCGAAGCCTTTTCCTTTACCTTTTTCTCGTGACAATCTAACGTCTGTCGATTGTTTTAGCCTCTTTTGCGTTGTCTTTCGGGTTTGGGGCAAGTTTATTTTGATTATTACCTACCACGTTCGTGGCAAAACATTTGAAAGAACCCGCCGATAAGAAGAACTTCTAAAGTGGACTCCTTTTATGGATGCCAAAAATGTAACACTATTGACAAAAAAACGAATGAAATGTCTGCGCCGTCTTGGTCATTTCTTTTGGTTTCAATTCGCATCAACATAAGCCACCAGGTTCCGACCCGTACCTAAATTTGATGCACTCGTCAAAGTAGAATATACACTTAGGAAAGTGAATTGTGTGTTTGTATGACATTGGAGTTAACCAAAATCAATATATAAATGTATAAATGTTTTTGTAGGTATGTTGGGTAAAAATACTATAAGTATAAAATAATTAAAAACAAAAACAATTACTCATTGTAAGTAGGACTCATTGCGCTGACCAAGGAAACCAACAGTTACAGCCATAATGCTACATGTTATTATTTTTGATTTCCGTGGTGACGGCCATTTTGCTTTAATTAATTTTTTTTTAAATTAAATGATTAGTATTTGTTTCTAATGCCCAACAAACAAATCGATGGAAAACTGTCTCAGTAATCAAGTAATAGTTCTAAAATTCTTTCATAACTTATTTTTTTATAACTTTGCATTCTTTTGTTGTTTTACGATACTTTTGAATAGTTTCTTGGCTTTACAAAGCAGCTGTTTCAAATTATTTTATTTTTGCGCTGTCTGTACTTGAGATACTGTTTTCTGTGGGTTTCCAGTTCCAAAAAAAAAGACAAAAATGAAAAAACAAGATCTTAGAGTAGTTTCGGAAAACTAGAAACATAGTAGAGTAGTTTCGGCAAGGAATCTGCAAGCAGAAGGTGTTTGTAGAAGCGAGCTGCCTGTAAAGAAAACAAAGAAAAAACAGGTAAAATGAGGACAAAGTCGAGACAGCAGGGCAAGGAGAACGCTGTGTAATACGGCATTGTAAAGGATACATCTATCCTAGCATTAAACAAACAACAGTCTTGGATGGCCTAGAAGTCTTTGATAACATTATCTTTATCACAAGATTAGACAGCATACGCTGACTGAGATGACCATGTCGTTGCATATGCCGAGATCTCTGTGATGAGCTTCTAGCCCCAACCCAATCTAGCAAATAAGCATCTGATCACGGGTACAATTGATGTAACATAAACTCTGAGAAATCATCATATTGGACAGAGGCTATCTTAGAAACATAATTCAGTTACCTTGGAACCGAGGAGAAGCTTCGGCTACTTGGTTTATGGTTGACAAAACATATCTCCAAGACATTGGGACACAGTCGAGAGAATACGATCACAAACCTAAAGAACATGGATAGGTCACATCGAGCACGTTAATTGACAGATATATTTCATTGATCACCTTCTGTTTGCTCAGGCTTTGATTCCTTTTCCTGTGGAGGGTCCTTTTCCAAAGTGTTTAACAATTCATTCTCATCAAATAAGATATTATTATTTCACTTACAGTATAAATGTAAATAAGAGTTATATCACTTATTATGTTACATCCATTCATAGTTCTTAGTTCTACATACATTTTATTCATTACACATGTGATAACCTTAGGTTGCCATAAAAGTGGTTACACGCGCATTTGCATGTGGTTTACCACGCCTCCTCTGTCCATGTGCACGGCCTAAGAAAACTTTACGGGCTGGGTCGTCAGAGTCCATGCGTATAACATGGCCAGCTCACCGGAGCCGGGCGAGCTTGATCCGCTGCACAACTGAGAGATCGTTGTACAGCTCGTACAGCTCGTCGTTGTATCGGCTCCTCCATTATCCATCACCATGTATGGGGCCAACAATCCTCCTGATCATCTTCCTCTCGAACGCGGCTAAAAAGGTTTCGTCAGTTTTGGACAGCGTCCATGTCTCAGAGGCATACGTGAGTACTGGAACTATATAGGAGCGATATAGTCCCAGCTTCGTCCGTCGCGACAGGTTTTGTGAGATGAAATGCTTCCTCAGGCTATAGAATGACCGGCTGGCCGCCAGCATCCGTGCGCGTAGCTCGACTTCTATGCTGTTGCCGGTGCTGACTTTTGACCCGAGATAGGTGAAATTTGGGACGACTTCGAAAGTGCGTTCACCTATCCGTACGTCACCCCTACGTAAATCGGCATTTGTTAGTAGGGCCGCTGGTGGTGCCACCATCAGTTTGGTCTTTGCCTCGTTAATCTGCAAACCGAGGTCTTCTGCCGCCTGCTCGATCCTTTGGTAGGCTTCCGCCACATAGGAGAGCCGCAGACCAATGGTCATTATGTCATCAGCGTATGCCAAGATCTGGGTTGACTTGTAGAAGATGGTTCCCGAAGTCTTCACTTCCGAGTCGCGGATGACCCTCTCAAGCACCAGGTTGAAAAAGAGACAGGCAAACCCATCTCCCTGGCGCAGACCCTTGGTGGTAGCAAAGGACCCTGAGAGTTTTCCATCCACCTTCACTTGGCATGTGACGTTGGTCATGGTCATTCTTGATAGCCTGATCAGTTTGGCCGGGATTCCAAAAGAGCTCATTGCGTCGTAAAGTTTTACCCTGGCTATGTTCGTCGAACTGGTCGTTGAGTAATTCACCATCGCGAGAGGACCTCTGGCTGGTTACAGACCAGATCTCCATCTCTATTCCGACAGCAGAACACCGTAGGTATAATGTTGTTTAGGTGCCCTGCTATCTTTTGATAAAACTTTCTGTTTGGTCCGTGCGCGTCTCGTATTCTTTCGAGTTCCCGCATTTCTTCCTCGTCCCAGCCGTGTTTCTTGGTGCGGTGAACTCTTTCTCTTCTCTTCTGAGCCGCTTATATTTCTCGCTTATATTTTCATACTAATTAATTCTTCCTGAAGTTTCCCGATTTTCGATTAATTTTTCGAAAAAGCTCTTCATGTGATATTTTATCATTCTGAAACAGATATAACGCTAATCGTTGATGGTATGGTAATGTTTTACTGTGACTATTTTTCATATCTTGCACCATTATTTCCTAAGATTGTTTTTTAAAATTTATGCGGACTTCACATTCATAAGATTTTGATACAAAAAAGTCATCGATAAAACACTACAAAGATATTCGTTTCTTTTTTCATGACCATTTACTCATCTGAAGGAGTTACACGTAAAGTTTTATTTATATGTTGGAAGCATACCTTACACTTACATGTTTTATTATAATTATTAGTTTGTAACCATGTATGTTACATAGCAAAACCATAATTTGGTAAGACGCGTTTTTAAGCCCACTTTTCATATAACCAATTCTTACCAATTAAGCTGATTCTTAATACGATCAGTCAGGAGATTCATGTTGTTCGAAAACAGTGATGAGCTGGCTAGGAAAATTTAACCTGGGACTCTGGTCCCTATCTTCTAGCGTTGCGTTTTAGCACTCGGAAAAACCTCGAATTGCTTTCGGGCGATTCAAATACGTCATCATCCCCGTTGGTCCACCGTGTAATGATCGGTTGTTCGTTTACGAAGCGCTGGTACGCGACCGTATCGTCGGCCGCTATTACCGTACTCCGTTCGATATGGTTTTCGTCGTCCCCATTTGCAGGACCCCTCTGACAAGGGATTTCTATACGCGTGTAGTCACCCTGCACCGCGTCCGATTGATAGCGGGAGCGTAAGAACAGTACCACAATCATGATCAAACCGAATGTCGCCAGTGCAACAAAATCATTCTCATCCAGTGCTGGATCCGCATGAACACGCTCGTAGTTTGCCACGTACAGTCGACGCACAAAGTGGCGCAGCGGATAATCCAATCGCGCACCAACAATGAAGTTTACGCCGTAGAAAATGGCCATGGTACCAAAGATGACCGAACGGGTGATCAGTATAATAGGTAAGGTGATGTTTAGGATAGCCCCGATGCAAATACCGCCCAATGCGATGTACCACGACACATTCGGTAATGTGTAGAAGTTTCCATCTGAAAGAAGTAATGCAAGTAAAATCAAATTGAAAATGGGAATTTACGTAATAGTTCGTCGTATTGTACTTACTTATCATACCAAACATGGTCAGACAGATCATATAGCCAGTTAGCATCGAGCAGAACACCTTACACAACCCAGGAGCAAACAGTCCTAGAAGCAACCCAATAATAGCTCCTATAATTGCCCCTCCGACCAGACAAAACATAATCCATTCCTGTGCCAGGGGCTTATTAAGCATATTCAGAGCTTCTACCGTACCCACCACACCCAGGAAGCCCATCGTGGCGGGACCTTTGACCATTAGTGGTAAGAATCCCATAACAACTTCCAGCACTGCAATGATCGTCAATACGATGGCGAGAACACGGTAAGGAATGTTCAACCCATAACAATCGGCCAGCTCAAGAAATGGTTTGCACGAGTATGTATGTGTGGGAACGTAGAGAGCATATCCTCGGTGCACGGGATCGATAACGGCAGTTACGAACACCATGCCTCTTCCGGTTAGCCTTCCGTACTCGTGTCGATTTAGTAAAAGCGGTGCGTGTAAGGAGTTCTGTCGACCCGACGCTTTTGCGCTTGCATAGCTAATGATATTATTGATTGCAGCAAAATAAGATCTTTGGGAGAAATCGTGCGTCGGCATAAGGTAGTAGTAAGATTCATACTCCAGTCTTGCCTTACCGCACCCATTCGGTGCACCCTGGAATGGTTTAGCGACTGCTGCCGCCGGCGTGTCGACGATGATAATGTCCGGCGTAAGCGTAAGGTTGAGAATTGGTGAAACTTCGACAGGAAATTCAAGATTGCATCCGCCCGGTATGGGAGCCGAAGTGTTGTACAGCATGAGCACCAGCGAAACCCACACCGCTTGTGTGGGATTCAGGTTAATCGCGTACAGATCTCCATCGCCATACATCAGCAGACCGATATTCTGGCCCGACAGATGTCCTCCGTCTACGATGGAGCTGTTGTAGCTAAGCGTAACATTGTACTCGAAGGCGTGCAACTGCACCAGCGCGTAACCAACCTGTTCACCAGCATTTTTTGAATAGTTTGCCAGATGAATGCGCGTATTAGAATAGGGCTGCAGTACAATCTCACGATAATCGTTGATGTCGTTCGGTTTCACCGCTACTGGAACAGTCAACTCAACGACCTCCCGTACTGTTATCACCCAATATGAAGCAGAAAGAGAACAAAAATAAAAACAAGATAATGTTGAATGTTAACAAATCATCAGCAGTCACATTCCAAATTACCTGATTCCAAATTGCGCTCTTGTGTATCGGCAGAAGCGGAAGCATCTCGTGTAATATCAATGGAATTAGCAACAGAAGTGAAAACGATCAAAACAGCACAACATATGAAGAAAGTATAGGATTTGTTAACACACAAGCAGGACATTGCTGTAAGTTACTGCCTGCGCAAATAAAGATTGTTTTGTTTATTCATTATGCGCGCTTGACGGCAGTGCTGCCAAAATTGGTATAAAATTTTAAATTTTAAATGATTGGCATGAAATTTAAGATAACTCGCAATTTACATATTTACACATTTTTAACATTTTAAATATTCTATTTCCCGTTTAAGCTTATTAAAATTCTTTTAGAATATTGCAACTTATGTAATTGAAGCTAAACTGAGTTATAGCAATTGAAGGAATTGTGTTGTCAAACGGATATTAAATTGATATTCGAGAAAATTGTTGGTACGGGTCATGATGCATCGATGGATCGTTAAAAAGGTAAATAAACAAAACCATAAGTCAAATAAAGTATGCTACAGAAACAAGGATGGCTGTTAAAAATATGTAATGTGAATAAAAAAATACGTGAGACAATTGTTGATAAACAATTAAAAATACAGGAGATTCCCGAGTTACACGGTTCTCGAGTTACGCGGATTCGGAGATACACGGTTTTGGAAATTTGACAGCTTCATGGGCAAATTGTACTGATTTGACACATAAATTGTCAAATGGAAAATAATTTAAATTGTTGGCAAAAAAGGGATACCGCGTGAGGCACATGACTCTAGTTAGTCGAAGCCTATAAAGAGAAAGTAAGCCTCTGAATGTGGGAATTTGGACACAAGTCTGAATATCCATAGGAGGATACAACCTTTCTCGCAGAACAGAAGAAGAAGAAGAAAATTGTTGGCAATGTTTTAAAATAACGAAAATAGTTAATTACATGGATATTCTGTACAAATCCGAGCTGAACGAGCTGAAAATATATTTTACGAACTTAAATTTCACGATTTTGACAGTATTTCCACTGATTTTGGTTAGATTCGAGTTACACGGATTTTCGAGTTAGGCGGTTTTCTGTGGAACGCATTATCCGCGTAACTCGGGAATCTCCTGTAATTAGAAATACCTAGGTCCACTCCGTTCGGATCGGAATCTATCAAGAGGCGCACATCACTAGCGTGTGAGAGTGAGCTTTGGCTATCCGTTTGACACTTGGTCCTTCCGGCGAGCAGCAAATCTTTCTCTTTTCGTGTCAGAAGTTCAACGAGGCAACACGCTGGTGTGTGACCTGCCGTGAGCCAAGATGGTGAACCACCGTATTCCTTCGGTCTTCTCAAAGACCTACGTTACTCCACGTCGTCCGTTCGAAAAGCCGCGTCTCGATGCGGAATTGAAGATTATTGGCCAGTACGGCCTGCGTAACAAGCGCGAGGTGTGGCGTGTGAAATACACGCTCGCTAAGATCCGTAAGGCAGCTCGTGAGCTGCTTACGCTGGAAGAGAAGGATGAGAAGCGTCTGTTCCAGGGTAAGTTATCGAAAGTGCCATGCAAGCGGTGTGAACTTGCCTTAACTTAATATGATGATCCACCTAATTTTCTGACACTTCTTGTCAGAATGCTTTTGTTGAAAAATCAAACTCCGCAAACGCGGTACTGAAAACCGTATGTGTTCGATGTACGTATGCATCGTGGCGGTATGAGTATAACCTCACTTTAACCCTAATCGTGATTTCTTTCTTCAGGTAATGCTTTGCTGCGCCGTCTGGTGCGTATTGGTGTGCTGGATGAGTCCCGCATGAAGCTCGATTACGTTCTCGGTCTGAGAATTGAGGATTTCCTTGAGCGTCGTCTGCAGACTCAGGTGTTCAAGCTGGGACTCGCCAAGTCGTACCATCATGCCCGCGTTCTGATCCGCCAGAGACACATCCGGTAAGTGGAAGTCGAACAAAGATGATGAATTGTTTTACCAACCATAGCAAAGATACGGGTGACAGCCATAAGGCGTTCACTTGTTGTCGAGATGAAACTCATAAGCAGGTATTGGTGCATTGTGTATTCAGTTCTATAGAGAGATTTTGCGCTGGCCCCGTGCCGCCGCAAATGATCGTGAGTGCCACTTAGACTCTGAAGGATCGCAAGATTTTTCGGTTTCTAACGCCTCACACTCGAAAGGTTCCTAAAAGGCGGGATTGCATGAAGAATCTGTCGTTCTGTTGCTGGTCTAGCCAAGTGCGATGTCATGCAAAGAACCGGTTCTAAGCCTGAACGCCAACATGGACCTATTCGTTCTCTGCTGAAGCTAAATCAAATCGTCGACCTCCGGAAGCATGATGTATCAGAACGATATTTCTTCCGAATGGAATGCTTTGAACGCAGCATGGGCTATTAATGGATAATCATATGAGTCGTATCGATACTCGACGAGGTAATATGAACGCACTAATTACTAACACGTTTAATATAACTATTTGTGAAGGTGGCTATTTTCCTCAAGTGACACTGTTTATAAGTAATTTTCTAATAATTTGAAACAATAACTTCCATGTAGCGTGTAGCGTCAGTGAATTCATTTAGAACGAGCGTCCTAATGTAATTAGTTTTTCGTGTAACGATCAGAAGTCCCATTCTTACCAAGTAGCTCTTCAACGGGTATAGTCTTTACCCGTGCTACGTCGATTATGTGTTCCAGAGAATATCGTGTTACACGGATGTGAGATGATGGTTTTTACTTTAACTATGTTTATGCAGACTACAGATATTTAAAATTAGAAAACAGCGTAGAATTATGGTATATAAGCTTATTTGCAAGATCAGTTCAAAGTTCATCTTTTAAAAGTCGATCGTTATACGTCTATGAGCTGTTGTATAATGATTTTTAATATTAATAATAATATTTCTTGAAGATTTTTCATCTACACACGCTTGAAGTCGGTTGTTACGATACCACCATATGGCTTACAGGGTGCTTTTTCTCTTGTACTTCTTTCACTGAATATCGATTTTTGAAATATTAATGTTTAAATCAACGATCGATTTGCTTGCTGCATTGGATAGAAAATATTATACTCCCCGAACACGCGCTTCGCCAGCCAAGGTATTAGAGAAAACATTCTTGTAAAACTACGCAAGTCGTGTTGCCCATTTGCTCGTTATATTGACGTTTAGAGAAACGATTTAGGTTATAAAAGCTTTAGTTTTCAAAGCTGTTTTGCTCATCCCTTTGCCACGCTACGCCAGACAATCGATTTTGGTGGAAGTGCCAATCATATTACAACATTGGGAAATATTAATCCGAGGATATAGGAAACGTTCTTGCAAAAACAATTGCAGGTCATGTGTCGA
>KB671586.1:60082-70546 GCA_000349105.1 Anopheles epiroticus | reverse complement strand
ATACTCGGAACATCGACGCTTTGGAAGCGATTTGAAGGAATATTGAAATTGGAAAAACTTTTGTGCAATGTACTACTCATCCCTGTGCCACGCTACGCCAGATTTAACATTTTGGTGAGAGTGCCAATCATATTACAACACTGGGAAATATTAATCCGAGGATATAGGAAACATTCCTGCAAAAACAATTGCAGGTCATGTGTCGAAATACTCGGAACATTGACGTGTGCGGAGACGAAAAGCGATAATAATTAAGTTCACAATGGATTGGAAAAGATGTAATCAGGTTAGTTAACTTAATCTTGTGAAGTTGCCCTCAAAATGAACAGATGTCGGAAAATAGCCATCCTTTATATACGTTATTTGAACAAAAAAAAAACATAATTGTAGAAAAATATTAACTTGTATCATTTTAATTCTAATATTCTCCAAATTACAAAATTACTTATTACATAATTCGTTTAATACATTCTCATTCACAGTGTCCGCAAGCAGGTCGTAAATATTCCTTCCTTCATCGTTCGTCTGGATTCGCAGAAGCACATTGACTTCTCGCTGAAGTCGCCATTCGGTGGTGGTCGTCCAGGACGCGTCAAGAGGAAGAACCTGAAGAAGGGCCAGGGCGGCGGTGCCGCTGCCGAAGAGGAGGAAGAGGATTAAACCTCTGGCATGGTTGGTTTAGCAAAAGTTTAATCGCTTTGCTACACCACGAGATATGTAATGAGAAATATAATTACATGAGAGAATCCTTAAAAAGAGATGTTCCTTTTCAGTATTGATGTTAGGTGCTAATGAAATCTTTCCGAAACTATGAAAATAACTTCATAAGCAGTCTTCATTTCAATATAATTTTATTTTAGTTTCATATAGTGAGAGGGCCTGTGACCCTTTTTATAAATGAAAATGCTTTTCAAACTGAGAAGACCGGACCCTTTGTTTTTGGCATGGATTAAATTCATAACTAGGTTCGTTCTGTCCCATCAGAGGAACAACTGAATCTAGGTTCAAACAAAATAAAAAAGTAGGAAAACGTGAACTTTTCTCTCATTTTCTAATGCACGCTGAATTAATCAAGGCCAGTTAGTTTTAACCATTTTTTTTCGGGAATATAATGACTTGAACAATTCATATGGCAGTTTAGTTCCTTTTATGCTCATTACTTGATTTATCCTGCTCATTTGCTGCAAAATTGTGCAAAAGTTTTCTATTTCAATTCACACATTCAATTAATTTAAAAATAAGATGAAGAATGTTTATTTGAACGTAATTATAGGTATTAACTTCAAACAAAATTCATTTTACGATATCTGGACATACAATTTCCTTAAATTCCTTTTTTGTATTCCAAAAACAGGACGTGGATGATGCTCATATGACCAATGTAGGTTAATAGTCAGTTGAGAAACGCTAAAAAACTGAAGAGTTTTCTTCTCGAAGTAGTTTCAACGAATGTACTAGGTTTGTTCCGCTTCTTTCTGCCGTGACGAGTATCTTAGTACGTAGTAAACACTACTGCATTTAACAGGCAAACGATTCAATCCTATCGATCATTTATGGGAATTGGATACTAGTTAATCCTATTAGCATAACCGAAAGTTATACACCGGTTTAATAGGTTTCAGTAGAACAAGCATAAAACATACACAACTGAAGAACGGCATAAAGGACATGTGGAACGGCATTCCATCTACGATGACCAGTTATCTTGCCAAATTCATGTCCGCCGGTAGGCGAAACTAGTTGCTTATGGTAATGCTTAATGATGAACTATAATTAACTATAATTTTTCGTGTGGAGCATACATAAATATGAACTAACATTGAAACGTGTAAAAATATTTTGGGTTTTCAACGTATCGCTCCTATAAATACACTATGCATTAATACATTAATTAGAGAATAATAAAATGACTGACAAGCATTCCTTTACTGATAACCGGTAATTTTTGTCGGCTAAAGTGATTCAGCGGCAATATAACATGGAATCGACGATTAATTATATTAGTCTTACTAAGATAAAATAGAAGAAAGAGATACAGTAACGTACCAAAAGTATTGGAAGTATCGGAACTCGTAAAGAACTTATGTTTCTACAATTCCACACTTTTACCCAACGGAAAACTACAATAAAACTGGGCAATTTATCTACATAATCGTAGTTAGTATTAACAATTAAGGAAAACGATTTAGTTTAAGGAATTAAGAAAATGATTAACGGCGACCGATTAATTAAATTGAAAGTTTTTAGAGAAACGTGCGTAAACATCGATATATTGTGTTGATATTCTTTCAAACAATTGTTGTATTCAATTTATGAGGCGGTTTATTATCCAGAATTTATCTCACTCAATACCAAATGGATGCTTAGAAGAGTCCTGTCCAAATAATGATGCAGTGTGAGCATGTTCTACATTTAGATTATTCTTAACAATACAACATTCATGTACAGTTTATTGCAAATAAAAGAAAGTCATGGCTTGTACGGGACAATGATGAAACAGTTTTAACCTTCTTGTTAAATCTAAAATTAGAAATCGTCCAGATCCGGTCGATTCCATTAGACCAGCTGTAGGATGGGAATGCTTCATTCTCCTCTCGGAGCGGATCTTTTCATTCCGAGATGGCACGGTTCCAGATGCTCATCTCTACCTCGAATAGCGGCTGAAGCCGGATCGATGTACGTCGAGCGTGAGGAAAAATCAAATTTTGGCATTGAAAAAAGTATTTTACAGTGAAATAGAACGTGATAATAGCTACACTTTACTTCTACGTGCAAGTAAAGTATGAATAGTGTTGTGGTGCATGCATGCCTTGCCCTAAAATAAAGTGCAAAGTAACGTCAAGCTCAGGGGAAAGACCGGCGAAGTGCAGGAGAAGCAGAAAAGCTGGTTTTGTATCGCTGGTCATTGCAGTGGTAGTAGTGTAGTAGGGGGTTGTTGGCTCTTCGTTCTCTGTCGTGTGGTGGTGTTGCCGTCGTCCGTGTAAAAGAGCTTACACAGTCGCGTTGACTGAAGGAGAGAAAGATGGCCGATGGCGTTGAAATCGATTTATACGCCGATGACTTGGATCAGGATTACGCGCAAAACAATGTAGGTAGAGGGTATAATGGTATTGTGGATATACTGTACTTGTTGTTACGGGATTTGGTGGGTCGGGGGAATTAGTTTTAGGTGTTGGGCTCCACTGGCGCGAAGGCGCATTTGGGAATGCCTGTGTAAATGAGTTTGTGTGTGCGTCCTGTGCGAGAAAATGTTTTTGTAAAGAAAGTGAACCATTTGGGAGTGTATAAATGATGGAATAGTTGATTCACTGTAGGCTGTGCTTTCCTTTGCAGGACGATTTCGGTGGGGATAGTGGCGACTTGTACGACGATGTAATCGTACCATCCGGAGACCGCAACAATGCGGGAAGAGGACCGTCGATAGATCGGGGTGAAGGAATCGATACGAATGGTTCGTATCACCATCACCCCGGCGCTTGGTCGCTCAGTCACATTCCTCGCCGGCATCAGCTGTACGTAGGCAATCTGCCCTGGTGGACAACGGACCAGGACATTACCGACTCGGTGGCGGACGTTGGTGTAAACGACTTCCAGGAGGTGAAGTTCTTTGAGAACCGTGCCAACGGCCAATCGAAGGGTTTCTGTGTCATTTCGCTCGGCTCGGAAAACAGCTTGCGGCTGGTGATGGAACGGCTGCCTAAAAAGGAACTTCACGGTCAGAACCCGGTGGTGACATTGCCTACGAAGCAAGCGCTGAATCAGTTTGAAAGTCAACAGAAAACAAGACCAACACCACCAGCACCAGGGCAAAGCAATGGACCGAGACCACCAGTACCAGGCATGCCGATGGGTGGCCCGGGCGGCCCCGGCGGTGGGCACGGAGGTGGACATGGTGGACCGGGTATGGGTGGCCCAGGAGGACCACCGGGAGGTGGGCCTGGTGGGCCAGGAGGTCCAGCCGGTATGGGAGGTCCCGGTGGACCAGGACCACAGCCGCGGATGATGAACCCCAACATGCCCCCGGGAATGCGCCCACCGCACCCACACATGTCTGGACCGATGCACATGCAAGGACCGCATGGAGGGCCAGGTGGACCACCAAGACCGCAGGTAAGTCCGAATCGCTGCTTTACATCTCATTCGAAGTGTAAGTTTCATCGCCCATGACCCATCTTTCGTAGGGACCGCCAATGCATCAAGGGAATGGACCACCACAGCAACCGCCTCGATTCCAGAATCAAAACCAATGGAATGGTCCGCCACGAATGAACGGCCCACGACCAGGCGGCCCAGGGGGTCCAGGCCCAATGCAGCACAGGCCGCAAATGGCAAGTTTTCAATTAATCTTTTACATCTTGCTCACTTCATTTTATTACCTGTATCATTGGCTTGTGTGTTTGCTTGACAATTTTCGTAACTAACAGTCTCCTTCTCGACATTTCATGATTTTCATCTTAACAGTTCCAAGGACCACCGAACGGTATGCCACGTGGGCCGCGGCCTGAATGGAACAGACCGCCGATGCACGGTGGTTACCCACCGGGACATCCGGGTGGACCAGGACAGGGACCGCCGCATATGCAGGGAGGACCTCATGGACCGCGCGCACCCCATCACGGTTCGATGGGAGGTCCACCCGGTCCGCAGGGTCCTGCTCCGCACGTAAATCCTGCATTCTTCAATCAGGGTGGTGGTCCTCCCAATCATCCAAATGGTGGCGGTCCCGTTGGTCCGCCCCATGGCCCGCAGGGACAGGGTGGAGGTCCTCCGCAACACTTTAATCCACAAGGAGGTGGAGCCCCACGGGGCGGTCCGTGGCCAGTGCAAGGTGGCAAACCGCCGGGAGCTCCGGGAGGATTCCCTGAACATCCCATAACGCCGCAGTTGAGCGAAGCGGAATTCGAAGAGATTATGACCAGGAACCGCACAGTCAGCAGCTCAGCAATTGCGAGGTAAGATCAACGCCGTTGGGTAATTCATAGTGAGCTATAGATAATTAAGCGTATGATGTTATGGGGTGAAGGTTCAGGAGTCCAGTTAAGCATTCAAGTCCTCCCGAATAACGCCTCCCGAATAACAGTCGAAGCAATCAAAAGGCGAATTAATTGCAATGTACTGTCTAGCAAAGTTAGAAATATGCTTGGTCGATAGTAGTTAATTACCTTCGACCTCCAAACACTTACAACAGATTTGAAGATCGGTTCTGCAGTTGTACCGACCCTAATAGCTGAATATGTGTGCTTAAATAGATGATTTCAAATTTTCATTAGGGCTAAAAACATTAAACAATCGCCCTCACTTCGACTTCATGAAAAAGGCGAATTCGAACAGCTGACGTGAGGTGATAATGTTGCTACTTAAGGATTGTACTCGATTAAAAAATTTACCACATAACGCGTACAACGCTCAGAATGAATTGCGTCTTTTCTGTGTTTTTATGTTTTATTATACCTACTAGTGATACACTAATGTACAAATCCTATCGAATCACCATTTTACAGAGCCGTATCAGATGCCGCAGCTGGAGAATACTCGAGCGCAACTGAAACACTTGAAACTGCTATCTCGCTCATCAAGCAGTCGAAGGTCGCACAGGACGAAAGATGCAAAATTTTGATCGTCTCACTGCAAGACACACTGCACGGCATCGAGACGAAGAGTTACTCCCGACGGGAGCGGTCCCGGTCCCGCGAACGCTCCCACAGACGTCAGCGCCGGGAGCGTTCTACGTCACGCTACCGAGAACGTTCACGCGACCGCGAGCGAGAGCGTGAGCGTGATCGCGATCGTGACCGTGAACGAGATGGGTAAGTGATAGACAGTGTCAAGGACGGCAAATGTGCTTAGCGATTATGCTTAGGACGCTTTGGGTGAAAACTTTAGATGCGTTTGAATGCTTTGATAGATATGCTCATATGATGTCGTTTGTTTTTGCCTTGCCTAGCTCTCGTCGATCGCGTCCGAGAAAATCTCCGGAACCGGCCACCGATAATGCAACGGACAGTTCGTCCAAACGCTACTACAATGACGATCGTTACCGATCGTCGGATCGCGAACGGGAGCGCGATCGTGACCGTGAGCGTCGCGAGGATCATCGATCACGGCATTAAGTAGAGTAGCACCAAAACTATCCATTATTTCTACGACATCAATAGCGAACGGGGGAAGGGTTTGGTAAATTCCCAATGCTCCATACAACGTTGAACACTGCAACTGAAATGTAAGCCAGCGCTAGAAATCTCTTCCGACGCTGATCCCGCCCATAGAGCTAGATTTGTGGAAACAAAAGAATTATTATATATGAACCTTAGCGCGGCCCTTAAGGCATGGCCATCTGTTCCCCCTTAGCTCTGTGTACTGCACGGTTTCTAAGTGTCGTCGATGGCGTTTGATGGTGTTGTGTGTGTGTGTGCACACTCTTACTTTCCTTAATTGTTTTTGGAGGTTTTTTTTTATTTTTCGATTCCTCGTACTATTTTTTAAAGTTTATCGCGAAATAGTACTATTTCCATCCATCTATTTACTACTCAAGTTTCTCCTCTCATGAACGAATCTAAAGTTGCACTCACGATAAAAAAAACAGTTAGTAAAATCGGTGTACGTGTTGTGTAAAAGAGATAGTTTCTTTGAATATCAAAAAGTACAATGGCCATTTTACTAAGAAAAGACCGAACACAAACAAGCTCTTGGGATAACATTTAGCTACTAAAAATTAAAAGAAAAAGCAGAAGAGATTTGGTACAGCTCAATCACAAATTCCGCTCCCTCCCTCGTGTATTAGAATGTTGACAAAGATTTGTGACGTGCTAAAGAAAAGAGGGATGCATCATACAATAGCGACACAACTCTGCTACTGCAAGTTCAACGATTTCCGTCGTTTGGTGATGGCGTTCCTTCTTGTGAGCAGCAATAATGCGACAACATAATGCAGTAGTTGGCGTATGCAACCGTGGTGTTTGTGTGTGTGTGTTTCAGTGTAGTTTCATCAGTTGGCTACAAAGATCGGTTACAACGGCAATGCTGAAACTCTCTTCTGGTTCGTTCGTGTCCACCGTGTGTAGTATCCTGCAACGACCGACATCGGACAGCAAAGTACATCTCGAGACTGCAGCTTTGAACATCAGTACTTCGAGACCTTGCAGACGCAACACGTTTAAGGATCTAGCGAAGCGCACAGCCGTGCAGATACTGCCGCAGACAACAACGAACGTGCTGCCAGCAGCAAACAGTGACGACGCTACAGACTCGCAAAGAAGATTGTAACCCATCCCTCTTTTGAAGTCAATAATTATAAACGTAATCAGAGAGAAAAAAAAGATCAAAAAAGAACCAAAAAAAAAATTGTGCAAATTTTGTGTATCGTGTGTTGTGTATTCTATCCTATTTCTTATTACCACCTATTACACTCCTAGTTTGTGCGCAGAGAAATCGTGTTAGAGAGAATGTAATGTGAATTGTTTTTAAGCAAAGCTCTTTTGTACGAAACACCCGAACGCCACTAAAACTCTGTTCACGGTTACACTGTAGCAACTATTTGTACGGTACGGATTTTGTTTTTTTTTTAATTTAATTCTTTTTTAGTTTTGTTCATAGAAACGCTGTTGTTGGACAGTTAGCAGGCACTACTATGTATGTTTGTGTGTATGCTGAAAAGCATTCTCTTGTGATACAAAAGTTAGACAGAGACGTATGCGCGGACAAAACATTGTAAGACGTTTTTTTTTATATAATTTTAATGTTAACTGAAAACGGCGGGAAGTAAGCCTAACTACAGCGGCAAGCAAAGAGAAGAAAACATTCCTAATGTGTTGGGAAGAAAAAACAGAACAACGGCGCATTACAAACAAATGTAAAATGTACTCCTAAATTTTCCAAACACGGCTTGGTAATGCGAAACGTAGACACATAGACCGCTGTAGTGTCCGGATTAGTTGCAAACAGATAGCTGTTTCCTCTTCCCGCTCGTTCCCTCTCGCTAAGAAAATGGTTATTGTCGTTGCGCCCGAACGAAAATGCAACATGCTATGAGTAAATGTAAATTTGCTACTATGTAACAAGTGCGTATAATGTATAAACATTAATCTGTGCTGTTGATAGTATACAAAGAGGGTAACGCGAAGCAAGGAGACAGTTTGTTATTAGAATCATTTGGTTATATGGTTCACGATACGAAAATTGTCGCTTAAACGCTAGAGAAACATTTTGTACTCCTTTGCCATCATCCTTGCAAAAGCAAGTTTGTCCTCATTTAAAGTGTACGATCAAATCGTACATTGCTGTGACACATGAGACAACAGCAGATGCATAGGAACACATGTTAATAGTAATATTATCGTAGGCTACGATGACATCTCATGGGAAGCAGTTTTGCTTTCTGTCTACCGCAAAAAGAAAACATGTTTGTCCACTTTCAATTGTATCGCGCGATTATTTCTTCTAGACTAGTCAGAAAAAAAAACAATGTTCAAATGTAAAGCAATTTTTTTAAAGGCATTAAGTTAGAACATTCCAATTTTAAGACAATGGAATGCTACATAAGACTGAAGGAATACTTTTGTATCTCACATTGTAAGGCTTATGTTAGAATAGAATCATTGGGACGTGGGGTTTGCATCCTGTGTACACGTAGTTAGGTAAATTATTATTTTTCTGTTATATTTCGAATGTCCTTCTAAAACAATAGTTGCAAAACATGCAACTGTTCTACCTCCATTGGTGGTTAAACGAAGTAGCAAACCTGTTTACCCGCCAAGTACACAATCGCAACATGAATGTTATGCGTCCTTAGTTTCACTAACGAATGGTTCATAGTTTTTGAGAAAGAATGTAATAATGTGATAAAAACTATGCTCTTCTTAATTTTTACTCGTTTTGTTCACCAATGGAACACGGAAGTAATTCAAATGTAACAGTACGTAAAGAGTAAGATATTTAAATGTTTTAGTGTAAATGTACACTTCGAACGCGCTACCACCGCGGTGTTACTCAACGTGCGCGGCACGGGGCGGGAATGTGCGTGGGATATAGTTTCCCACTACCATTTATTAGTTATTCCACCTAGGTGTGAGCTGCACAAGAACAATTGGTTATGAAATCATCCCGGTTAACGAACAAAAATTAAATTTAGTTATGGATAAGGAAAGTTACAAATGCGGTCACATAAATGTGCTCGACCGATAAGCATACTAATTCTGATCTATGAAAATGTTTCGGGAACACGGTCAGCAGAGACTGTTGAGGTAGTTGAGCAACAGTATCTGTATTCAGATATTTTTAAAGATGTAAAGATCGTCCATACGATTGGGCTCTCAACAGCTGTTCCCGCAACATTTTCATACATCTCGACACCCTTATCAGCTTCGTGACTCTATTCGGCGTAATGGTTCGTTCGAGCTGTAAAGCAAATACTGAACAATTAGCTGGGTGTGTGGGCAAGACTCGGAATTGAAGTCTATGGTCAATTTAAACAATTACAAGGTAAGCATTTAAAAATCTATTTTAGTTCAAATGAAATTGTAAAAAAAAAACAATATTGCAGAGTGTTGAATGAAATGTAATTTTACACTTGTAAAGGATTCGTTATAGAATTGTAGTAGTTAAACACTCCACTAGGGAGGAGAGGGTGGAGAAAGATCAATCAACGATGTATTTCGTCTGTATTAATTATGTGGGGGAACAGGAATCATGTATGTGGGAAGAAGTTGAAATGAACAGCTTGTAGAACTTTCTTACTATTTAAACGATTTTATTCAACCACTCACCCTTGCTGAACCTGATAGGTTAGATAATGACACGATGTTGTACCTTTATGAAACTTCAGATATTTAAATCAAGCTCCTTTTTCCACCACCACAGTGCTGTGATACTCTTTGTACTTACGATAACGGGAAAAAATCGATCCAAAACGTTTGTTTTTTCAAAAACAAAGAAAGCAAGAAACAAAATAACAAACCAATCTTAAAAAAAAAACAGAACAAAACCACACCGAACGAATTTGTTTAAAATTAAATGTTTATTTTACTTCCGTTTGCTCTCCGTTTCTCCTCTATCTCTCCTTTCCCTATGTTTGTTTCTTCCTCTGCATTATCATCTCCCTTTTGTTGCTTCGTTTGTGTGTTTCTTCTGCACACTACTACTCCTTTGCGCACAACTACTTCGTCATACATGTTTCTCCCCCTTCTCAAAACTCCTTCCATCCGTGTTTTGCTGGTTTTGCTTTTTTCCGATTCCGTTTTCGATTATTCACAGTGATTTCACAAGAAAAATAGTACCTAAAGTACAATTCTTGCTTCGTTTGCGATTCATCACACTACAAAACACTTCTACTATTGCGACCACATCCTTTCCTTTTCACCGTTCCGTACAACTACAGACCCCCCTTGCTTCCATTCTTTGCTTCAACCCTTTGCCAACACTAAACTTAAAGCAGTTGTAAACTCGCTAGAAAATTATTGAGGCCCCCCC
>KB671586.1:0-56932 GCA_000349105.1 Anopheles epiroticus | reverse complement strand
CCCCCCTTGGTAGTAAGGTTGGATAGAACGAGAGGAACTAGAAGGACAGGGCAGCTTTTGATTGATTATTATTTAAAAACTTTAATTATCGTTTTCTGTTGCGTTGCGTGAGTGGGTTTGGTTCCGCCGTGTATCCGCTGTGTCCGATCGGGCCTTGAATGCTCCCGAAGCGGCGGAGGATGATGATCGCATTAGCCGCCGGTGAGTTTTCGAAACCTGAGCAGATCGAACAGCCCATTTTACTTATTGATAGTGAAGAAATGATGATATAGATTATAGACCCGGGAGGATAAAAAGAAGGAGGTTTTATACATATCTTACAAACATCTCGCGCGATCGTACGTGATCGCTTCCGGCTTGTACTCTACAATCACACACCCTCCTACCCCAACGATGTACTAGTGTTGTGTTACTTTCGTCCGTTTTTCCCATCCTCAAACTTAACTATCCTTTACCGGTGTGTGTGTGTGTGTGTGTGTGTGTGTGGTGCCTTACGTACTATAGGTGTGTTTCACAAAAAGGGCTTTCTCATGTTGGGGATTCACGCTTTCTTTCGCGGCTCTTCATGACAAAACAAACGACTGGCAAACTGTTCTGGTTCGTATCTCGGTATTCGATACTGTTCTCCGTTTCAGGAGGGAGTCCTGAATTTTCGATTTTCTTTTACCGAAAAATCACATATAAACAAGCTTAGCTGATGAACGACCCAAAACACAAGCACATACACACACACATCCCCCTAAGGAAAGGTTTAAAATTCTTCACGAGAAGGTGAGGCGCGCCTAGGAAGGGAAACCCATTGGAACGCTTAATCGAATCCGCTAAAGAGAACTTTGGAACACAAATTAAAGGGGTCTCCTTAAACGATGTATGATTATTAGCATTGATACAGAGAGAGAGAAAGTGCGTTTGTGCACATATTGAAAAGCCGAAATGATAAGAAAAGACAGGCTACAGTGCCGCGTCCTGGTCGCATTAAGCTTCTATCGTTCCCTTCCCTGCTGCTGCTGCTGCTATTCGTGTTAGTTGCTATTGCTTATTGTGGTGTGTGTTGTCCTGGCATATCTCATCCGCTGTGGCCCCAACCAATCTCCACTACTTTTCTTACACACTAAAAACACTCGCTTTTTGTTTGCTCCTTCCCGTGTGGCGCCTTTGTACAATCTTCCCAACTCGTCCTTTCTGTTCGCGTCGCGTCGGGAAACTCATCATCGAAACTTTTAACATTGAACTAAATTTAGATAACAGTGAGATAAAAAACACACACGAGAAAGCAGTGTATGTAACCTACGTGTGCCACCTCTATTCGTTTGACCCCATCGTTTCACGCTTGTAAGCACACAAAAATTAGGATTTAAATAATCCTAGCCATTTTACGCACGTACTAATATAACTTCGCCCTTTCCGTACCATAGCGCGGCGTTGTATTTTTAACACAAAAGCAACACGAAACAATAAATCTAAGATGAAGCAATGAAATCAAGTTTTTACAACAAGGGCGGTGGTGGCGGAGGGTTTAGATGCTTCTGCTGCCCTCGGAGGACATTGTACATACTACTACTCACTCGGCAAAGATTAAGGGGTGTAGTTTGAATTAGAAATTCATCTGGTTCTGGTAACATTATTATGCGGGCGATTTATTGCGTTAAACGGATATTAAACACTATTGCTATTGCTGATTCATTGTGTGTTGGTGTTGCCAGATCAAGACGCGCGCTATTGGCTATTGTTCAAGAAATGGTAAAGGGCACACACGCGCTTCACAGTACTGGGGGTTCTACTGTTCGAGTCTTTGCTCACCTCAACGTCAATTTTTAACTGAATGGCATGAATAATCCTCCACATGCTGCAGACTCCTCTACATTCGCACGATATCGGAAGCAGGAAAATGACGATCGAGAGATCACGATGAGACACATTAAAGCACAACCAAAATCTGCCGGAGAGTTTAGCTACAGGAGCAAAATCAAAACCGTATCAACGCAAGGGACGAGCTTTTAAACGACGAGAGACCCCTTGTCTTCTCCGAGTCACAAGCTTACTGCTTCTTCTACTATTCGCCCCAACTTATTTTTCTTTACCATTTTTTTTAACTCTAAACAAACCCCACCCTCCTCAAGATTGATTAAACCCCGTTTTTTGCCGTCCGCCCTTTGAACTATCCGCGGATTTGGGTATTATTTGCATCACGAAACTATGTATATTTCGAACGTGTGTTGGTGATAGAGAGAAAGAGAAAGAGAGAGAGAGAGAGAGAGGGAAAGAGAAGGGCTTACACACAAACACAGGATGATGATGAATTCGACGCTCCTCCTAATGGCGCACGCATTTTTCAAACTATCCGCAAACAACACACGCGGTATGCACTTACTTGCTAAACTGATCATTTGCATTTGCTTTCCTTGCTTCTCTTCCTCTTCCTTCCCGACTCAATCCATTATTACGCTTACCAATCCTACCCTCCACTATCTCGTCGCGGGTTTGCTACTGCTTAATGGCTTATATTAGTACACTTCTCTTTTACAGTTTACATACAGCTTTTCCGCGCATTTCTGCTTTGCCTTTCTTTATTATCAAACTCACGTGAGAGCTATTGCTGCTCCTACTCGCTTAAACTTACTGCTTTCCTCCCTATATACCAGAGGGCGCCTTGTTTTGGGGCCGCCGTTGGACCGCAATTTAATACAACCTTCACATCCATGTTCTTCGAGTCGCACAACAACATTTCTTAGAAACGGGCGGCTCTAACCACGCGAGTGCATGCACATTTGCTGTTTGATCTGGCCGTTGTTTTGGTTCTGCCCAGCCGCAATACCTGCTTCGAGCCCTCGCGGCCCATTCGCCCCAAGGCATACCAGAGTACAAAATACACATCCGGGGTGGAAAGAAAAGGTGTGAAAGGAAATTCGCAACTCTTGGCATCGTCTTTACTGACCGAAGCATAACCAGATACAACTGATCACTTTGCACTAGGCGTCAGCATGCATCGTTCTTTTTCGTTTTGAACAGGTAAAATAGCGTTTTACATCAAATTATACACATCTACTGCTGGCTTCGGTTTGCTTTATTGCACCGGCGGATCGTAAAGCCAAACATATAATTTTTATCCGGAATCGTGATGTATGATGAGTGACTTTTAGATAAAGGTATGATCCGATCCTAAACTAGAGCTGGCTCACGGGAACAAGGCCGGAACAGTTAAAAAAAAACTAAGGAGGACGCGTCAAATTCCTTACACGTTTCATTACGGTTTCCTTCGGAGAGATCAACGATGCCGTCTGCCAAAGGGAGGATATTTGGGGATGTATGTTTGTAGTGGGTGCATACTAAAAACAAAAAAAAAACATATTGCAGAAAGAAAGGACGACGATGGTGGGGGATGCTGCCCGATTAGAAATTGAAGTAAGGCGCTAGCTGAAGAATCAGACGTAGTCAATGTTGCTGATGTTGAGCAAGTATATCGTCCACGCTCACGAACGCGCACGCACCCAGGGATGAGCTCGACATGAGGCGCAGCAGCTCGCAGGCATGCGCTATGCACACCTCTAGCGGTGGTCGCCATGAGTAATTCATTGATTCTAATGGTGGAAAGCAGAAACAAGAAGGTTTGTAACGTGTAGCAATTGGACTAGCAAAGGGTAAAGACACAAGCAAAGCTTACCTAATATGGCAGAGTTTAGAGCAGCACATACAGCTTCACGGCGTGATGGACACAGTTGCCACCCGAGCGGGCTTGCCCATGGGTTAGAATAGGCTAATAAACTAAATGCATCCTGTAAAAAGAAGAACAAATCATTATTAAAGGGTTGTGAATGGAGAGCAGCGTTTTACAAAAATGCAAACATTATGGACAACAAATTAACAATATGACCTGTTGAACTGGACTCATTTTTTTCCAATTGAAAAATCCAATAAATACTCAATGTTAACCGACGGACAGAATTTTTCACAGTGTATTCCAAACAATGCCATTCTTTCGAAACAATTTCTACACAATTTTAATGACAAACTTTCATGAACAATTTAACTCGCTCAAAGAAAATCTCGAAACATCTTACCCATCCCGCAACCGAATACCTTGCTTTACCTACCTCTAACATTTTTTGATTAGTTTCATTAACACCATGTTCTTTCTCCAGTCGTTGGCTCATCTGGAACAGTTCGCGACCGAACTCTAGCATCCGCTCGACACCCGACTTGGCCGTGGCACTCGTCGATTTACAGTTTGGCGATAGCGATGAGTCCACGTCTGCACACACGACACAACACAAACAGGCAAATAGCAAGAAAAGAAAAGAAAACGTTAGTAAGCACGATCATGAGATGCGACGGCTTCACCGTCACGCTTTGCCTCTTGTCCCCCGATCGTTACCCATATCTTCATCCCTGCCGGTGTCCGTTTCCTCCTCTTCCTCCTCTACCGATTCGTTTGTATTCGTTCGATTTGCAGCACTACCGTTCTTGTAACCATTCGTGGCGCTATTATTGCTGTGACCGTTCTCCATCTCCACGTCGTTCGAGTAGTCGTCTTCGATGCAGCTGCCATTATTGTTGTTGGTGTTATTACTGCAAATAAAAAAGAGATAATATTTTATATTTAAGACCAAGTAAAAGTAAAGTAAAACCCCCAAATCGTTTCGTTTTCATACCTGAGGACGTTATTTTTTAAGTATCCCTGATTGTCAGCGTTATCCGGAATAATGGTGTTACCGTTCTGATAACTTTTTGTTGATTGTATCACCGATGTTTGCACTGGGCTCGTACGCGACGAAGGAGTACCCTGTGCGAGTAAAGAAATGTATGTACGTTGTGTGAGATTTTGTTTGATTTTGTCGTGAAAGGCCCCGCCTGAAACTTACTAGGTCAAAGTCAGATCCGTTCACCATCTCGATAAACTGTCGGCACTTTAGCATAAAAAGCAGATTTTGATTCGACTCTAGCAGACCCGGATAGAGACGAATGGTTTGTTCGATTGCTTGTCCCATACGGCCGGAAAGCACTAGCTTTATTATTTCTGAAAAGCACATAAGAGATTAAATGTAAGGAGAATAGGTGACAACGCAAACACAACAGTTTCTGCGTACTTACTTTGTCGATTTTTGATCGATGTCATGTCTTCCTGTAATGTTTGACCCGTGGTCCGTGCGAACGTTTCCGCCGTCGAGCTGTACCCGTGGTGGACCAGATAGGAGGAAACCATTTTGTGCAAGATCACCGTCCAGTCGCCCTGATCATCCGGCAGTGGGAAGTTGTAGATGGTGGCCTTCGTGCTGGCCCGCAGCTCCTTCAGCATATCCTCGATGTCGAACTTGAACGGTTCCTGACCGAAGTTGGCATCGACCACCTCGCCGGGCGTTTGTAAACCGACCGTCGGGTATAACCGGGGCTAGAAAAGCAAAACAAGCAACAGTTAAGTTTCGCTGTCAGTTTTTGTTAGGCCGCTATCGGCTACCTACCGGCAGATCTCTGAAAGCGATACCCAGATGGTGACCGTTCTTGGTGTAAAAACACGTATTGTCGACCAGATTGACGCCACAACCAATAATATCACCGGTGGTAAAGGTTGGCCCGTACGGTTGCCCATTGCCGGACGAGCAGAATGAGTGACCATCGTCACCGTGATAGCCGTACGATTGCTTATCCCAACCGGGCAGACGGTTCATCTTGAAGTTCGTGTGTGTCAGCCCGATGCCCATGTATCCATCGCGGCCTTTGGAGATGATCTTCACCTCGAAGTAGTACAGACCACAGGCGGCCGGTATCGGGTAAGCGGTGCGCACCGAGGCAGCATCTGTGTGTGATTTGCCAATTCCTGCAACGAGTGTGGTAAAGGAAAAAAACACGATTTAAGTAAGCAAAAGCTTATTTTGTAAACTGTTAAAAAGTAGACTAATGATTAGGCCGTCGCTGCTAACCAGACTGTTAAATGTGATGACTCTTTCCACTGTATTCATTGTATATTTACGCACCACATTAATGCAGTGACTCATGCGACGCTCCAAGAGGCTACATTTGAAATGCAATACCTTACTGCTTTTAAAATGAGTGACGAAACGTAGAGAAGCACGCTTGTTTCTCTTGTGTCCTTCATTACCGCTAAAGTTTTCCACTGTATCGCCACCAAAAACGGGCACAACTTTGCTGGACAGACGAAGCAAATATACCAAAACTTTGCTTTCCTCTTCCTCTTCAGACAGACGGGCTAAAGCGCGCACGGCTTCAGAGCTCATCGCGCTTTTTGGCCTTAGTGGTGGCGCACGTAACAGGGCCCACACGTTCGCTCGCTGTCCGCTCATCGGCCTCCTATTCCCACACAGCTCGATCGTTCAAAGTCATGGAAAATTCGTTGCCATACGCCGCTCTGACCCACTTTGGGGTAGGGTGTGTGTATGTGTCTGTTGAATTTCGACCCTGACAACACGCTTAGTTAGACGCCTTCGGTTGGTTCGTTGGTTCGTTCGAACGTTTATTTCCCTTCCCCAGTTTGTCGTAATCATACCGTGAGCCTAGTTTTCCGGCAATCATTCGCTTCTGTGCGGCTCGAGCTGGTTACGCTAACTTTGTCACTTTCGATGCTCGAAAAACATGCTCGATGCAATCGTCAATGAAGCACAAAAAGGTTGCGGAAAACCTCCACCAGACGTTTTCCCACAGACACCCGCCAGAAATGAGCAGCCTTGAGATTTCTTTGCCCAAGGTGTTGATGCAGATGCATGCAACGAAGGGCAACAGAAATGCTAAGGATGGAAATGGTTAATTGCGATAAAAAAGAAATGTTTTATGGTTGTGCATAAAAATTTAAATGAGGAACAGAAATTATTATTAACAAAGGGTTAAATCTAATGGTCTTATATGAGTTAAGCTTTAACAACAGAGCTAAAGACAAACGTGGCTAATTAATTTCAAAGTAAAAAAATAAAGCCAAAACTGAGGTTTTCTGGCTGTGAATTCATGTTGGAGACATCTGAATCGAATTCTTGCAAATAGTCATTCATGCATCTTCAGATGAATCTTCATTACTTAAGGTTCGTTTAGAGTTAATGTACGCTAGTAACGTGCGATCTAACACAAATAATAAATCATTTGAAACTAAAAAAAAGTACGATTACGATGATTTCAAGCATAATTAAGTAGTATGTCGAAAGATTTACATTGAAGAGGTCTGGAGTAGCTTGAATCTTAGCATTCAGTCTCAAGATTTTTGTATTCGTGATTCAAATAACTCTTTAAGATAGATTTAAATATTTTTTTCCCTTTATTTTTATAAAGACTTTGGCCGTCAGGCATTTAAATTAATGCATCTTTGTAAATGGCTGTAGATTGCACAACACTAGTTGGTATTTTTTAATGAGCAATAGATATGATTATATAAACACAGATTGGTGAATTAAAAGCAATTTTTATAGAAAAAAAATCCTAATAGCCTTAGGCAGAATACAACTTAAAAACTATGGATTAGGAATTGATTCCTAAAAAATGCCTAATCAGTTAAGTCTTAAACATTAAAGCCTTAAAGTTAACCCTTCTAGAGCATAAAAAATCACCACATATGCGGGATTTTTAACACAAGACTGCGTGTTAAAAACGACGTAATACACTTTGTTGCAATTTGTTGTACATAAGCTGTGTAGTATTGAAACAGTAAAATGAGTAAAAGTAGAAGAAACTACAATTTTAATTGTATAATTTCTTTAAAATTTTAAAATTTAATTCAAAACAGTAAAGCGCCATTTCCAACACAGCAAAATCCTTTACACACCAAGCATAACGCACCTTCCATGAACTTGAAGATGATAACCACCAGGAATTGTGTATGCTAGGCGTATAAGTTGCAAATAAAATCCCAACCAACTAAACAGCGCAAGCTAGCAGGCCATGCGATGCAATATCAAATCGCTTCCTCCTCTTCAATCGTTCGAATTTCATTCGAATGAAAGCAAACACACACCACACACCACCGTTCATCCGTCCGCCCAGACACGGGGTTGCGAAGCGGTTTTTGTTTCGAGAAAGTGAGATGTGCCCGTGTACCTTCACCGTCCGCGGTTCGTGTATGCGCGCGCGCTTGGATGTTATATTACCAAACAGCAGCAGCAACAAACAGCCACACAACAACCTCGTCTCGCCATGCCCCGTGGCAGATATTTTTTATTGCTCTTTCTCTTATTCACCAACACACCACACTGTACTGCTGCTGTTGGTTTTCCTTTCGGGCTGATAGTGGGACAGAGTGAGGCAAGGCGTACCGAGGGTAGAATATGATCCCCTCTCCTCTCGTCCATTGCAAATCGTAATCGAAAGTGTTTTGCGCATGTAGCATGGAGCCCACCGCCGTCACTAACCAGCGCAAACACGCATATTGGGGCTTTGTCGCTAAATCAGCAAAATGCCTATTGCTGATAAGGAAAGCTTTAAAACTTCCCCATTAGAGACAAGGAGCATCATCACCCGGTGGTGGTTGGACCGGGTTTAGAGCATTCGAAAAGTACAAACAATAAAAAGTAGAAGATTACTCAATCTCAAATCTCAATAGGAAGTATCTTTGCTGCCAAGCACATGAGTCCGCATGCATCAAGTAGAGCGTATGATTTGCTGACCTAGTATTAATAAGTTACACTATGCACCACACATACACTAGCGCACACGATCGTCATGATCATTTGCTTTCCTTGTGCTTGCCGAGAGAGTTACCTGGCACTAAGAGTAGTAACATCCTCACCCCCTTCTGCCAGGCCGCCCGGGGGTGGTTGTTAATTGTGGAGCTTGCAGTTTGTACTCTCATGGTTATTCAGGGACTCGGGGACAAATCATACTCTGACTCCTAACATTCAAGTGCGCCAAATAAACAAAGGTAACAACGGTATAATACGTGTTCTTTGGGGACACAAATGACGCCGACAGACACTACTACCGTGGCGCTTGTGACAAAAGTGCAGCGTTGGTTTCGATTTGCAAACACAATGAGAGATGGTTAAGATAGAAACAAAGACGCAATGTCATTCCAATACCAAGCGAGACGTCCGCTAAACTTGTTGTGGGGGGGGGGGGGGTTGCAGTTAACGGGGTGAGTCGGAGAATACATAGGGGTAATCGGAGCAATATGGATCACTAATATGGCAATATGGCAATACGGCTAACAAAAATACAGTTTGGGTTTGGTTGAAGATATCATTTTTCTATGCGAGTCGCATAGATGCGAGTCTATGCGAACATACTAGGCACGTCCCGTTCCTGCAAAGGAACGATCGAGCCACGATTTAAATAGAATAAGAAAGTTTTTTTATGTGCCTTAATATTGCTGGTCGAAATGAAGATTAATACGTTAACTCTAAATTTTTACTTGGAAACAATCTCATTAAGGCAACGCTTATTGTTTAAAAGCACAATTTTTAAGATTTTGGTTTTCTAGGAAACATATTTTTGTATGTTTACTAAATTATCAGTGATAGCTATAAACCGTACATGCTAGAAATATGACTTTGATAATGAGAACAAACCCTCCTTTAAAACTTTTTTGCGAAGTTGGTAATATTTTTAGTATTTCTAAATGCAAAATAAAATTTTTAGTAAGCGAATATTTCGTTTTTTTTTAATGAATTTTAATCCCGTTGTCTTTTGCCAGCGGCATTCTTTGCAAGCAAAATTGAAAATAGGAGCCCTTTAGCCTTTTTTATGATTAATTCATGGGTGGACCATACTGCCCGATTAACCTTATAGGTTGTATAATACGATTTTGAATAACGTTTATAATTGATAAAACGGTAATCAACGTTAGAGCAATCGAAAACAATAATTCAACAATGCACTGAGTAAATTTTGCAACAATTTTAAAAAAGCTATTATGGTAGTGCTGCTAATATAAAAACATATATCCAATAGGAATCTAATAGGCATTTCAATAAAATATATTCCAAACCGTCCAAAATGGATCAAGCAACATAAAATTATTATAATAGCTTGTTATAACAATAAAAAAATAAATAAGAAATATTTTTGTAATTATTTGTTTAAATAACGAATGTAATTAATGAACAGAATGCCTTAAACATTTATACAATACACAATTTACCAACAATTAGAAAATTAAACAATATTAGTAAATCAAAGAGATAACGTTACAGCTTGACCGTTCCACAGGAATAAAACAATTACATCAAAGGGAAGTGAAGAGAACTAAAAGTGAAACGCAATTGAACAACGAGAATCAGAGAGACAAGGTGAGTACGTAAAGCAACAACAAATAGAGAAACAAAACAATACCCAATGGCGTACAGTACAACATTTTTGCAATGTGTTGTTCCGCTGCGTACATCTCGGATTTTCTTCGTTCGAACATTGTTCAAACGCGAAAGGGAACGTAAACGCGGAACACAAAGGAAAAGACGTTTGGGGGTGGGGGTGGCAGCGAATACGCACCGAATTCAATGTTATTCTCTTCCCAGCATGCTGCAGAGGGCCCCGGGAACCACTCACACCGATATCCCCACATCCATCAGCCGCAACCCCTCTGCTGTCGAAATCGGGGTCGTGCCTCTGTATGTTTCCTGGTAGCTGTATTCATCCTCTCCCTCTTATGCTGTGTTATGTTGTTCGTTTCCGATTTATGCTCGTCGCGTTTTATGCTTATACGCGAATGTCGTCTTCAGTATGTACGAGTGTGCGTTTGCGAGTGTGGACTAATATGGGAAGGGAGGGATCGCGGTGCTGATTTGAAACAGCTGGAGCGATGTGTTCGTGTGCGCGCACCGTGCTGTCATTCTGTTTTCATTGTTTTGATCTGCGCTGACACGCACACGCACACAAACATACACACACTCGCGTTGTGACGCATCGTGTTTGTGACGTTTGTGAGGACAGAGATTGTCTGTGGTGGTGTACGGTGACTGTGTGTGAGTTGTGTACATTACATTGGTTGCTAGATGGTTTTACTGCACAGCAGATCAACATCAAAACATGACAAAGAAAAAGCTCCTCGCCACGATATTCACGTCTGTTCTGTTCAGATGCGTTGTGTACGAGGTATAGTTTATCGAGCAAATCAAGCACAGTAGAAATTAGCATTCCATCGAAATATACACTTTTCAATTGCATCCTAGAAACAAAAAAAATCAGTTTTTAAGTATCCATTCACATAACGAATGTTACGCATTGAATAATGTGTGAATAGAAACTATCAAGAAATACATATTGCTAGCTGTTTCACTCACTAACAGTACGGAAATACAAAGTGCTATTAAAGACAAAATGAATAATGCCAATGCCGTAAGAGAAAACCACACTGAAGCCACATTTTCCTATTGAATTGCGGATAATTCATGTACCATCAGATAATTCATTTAGCAGAGTGCTGTTTTAAACATACAGAACATGTAGCTTTTTTCCATCTTTTGCTTTTCGACAAAAAGACAGCGCATGATTTTCCCAATCCGTCAAAACAGAAACGTCAAAACCTGCTGATTTCTGTTTCTTTCCGTGGTTCACGGCGCTTCTTTGTACGCTGACTGTCGCGTTTCATCAACACGCATCTGTCATCTCTTTCACGCTCCCTTTCTACACGCACACTAAAGGAAGCTGCTGTGCTGTATTGGTGAGTGTATGTATACAGTAGCAGCGAAAACAGCAGTAGAATCGTTTGCTACTGTACGTTTTCGTTAGCTACACACTGTTTGCGCAATATACAGCGCACATACACACAACTACAACGGCATATATGTCCGATCCACCATTTCCATTGGGCGATTGGGATGGAGCATTCCGTGGGCAACATTAAACACATGCACAAACACACGAGCACACTCAAACACAAGCTAAGAGATGTTTTGAACACACAAGTTTGCAAGTCGATACATGAAAAGGGCCACACACTTCGAAACGCGATAGGAAAGCGCACAAGACAGCAACACAAAAAAAGGAAGGGAAAATACAACTGCCACCAGTTCAATGAACAAATGGGGATGACAGTATGGATATATTTTTTAATAAAAATAAAACTGCTCACTGGAATGTCCGTCACAATCGCAACAATGTAAATACAACACAAGCTGCGATAAAAATGAAACAACACAGTAAGCGTGCCCTTTTGGACGGATTCCTATAAAGCCCTGATTGCGAACATTATTAATGCGCAGTACAGGAAGAGCGGAAGGTGGAGGGGGCCAGGAGAAGAGACAGAGAAGGGCATGTCGGGCCAGAAAGCTCTACGATTTTTTAGTTCATTGTGGAGCAAAGTATTGTAATCTGCGGTGAGGGGGGAAGGGGGGGGGGTTCTACTGTCTTCCGCCTTCTGAAGCTACCTCTTAATGGAACCCATTTTTGTATGGTTATTAGCGATCGGTGATGATTAGGAGGAGTGGGTTATCCGAAAGGAATGTTTCTTCTTGATCCGTGAGTGTGCACACACAAACAAACGTCACCTATTGGGGAAGGAAGAAAAAGGGCAGCAAATCTACAAGGGACGCAACCAGCACAAGATGGCGATGCAGGAAAATAAGTAAGCGCACACAAACGGCAGCCAGCAGAAAAGTGCCAGTGTCGGACTAAATTTAGATGTACCGACGAGAAATCGCCGTTCGAGGACGGACGGACGGACAGACCACATATACACGCCTTGCCGACGGAATTGACGGTGCGGGTGGTATGCGCAGTGGAAATGCTGAAACAGATTCTGTTAGCAGGACGCGATTCCCCATTGCTCCCCACGCGACCGGACGGAACAATACGAAACCTTTGTAGTGAACGCGTAGATTGTTTTGCGTCAGTCCGATGGTGCTGCACTTGTCCTGCAGGCTCCAGGAACGGGGCAACGGATCGACCGCTTCGTTGACGTTCGGGTACAGCATCCGGAGACGGTCGATCGGTCCGGTGGCTGCTGTTGCATTGGGGCCTCCTGCCGCAGCGGCTGCTGCTCCTGGGGCGGCCACGCTGCTTCCGCTGGCACCACCCTGCTGCTGGACGTTGTTGTTTGGGTTGAACATTCTGCTAGATGACTTTAGCGAGCTGCCGAGGGGCTGATCACCGTCACCACTACACTTTACACTACTTGCAGCGGCTGCAGGCGCATTGTCGGCCATCAGCGGGATACCACAACTGCGTGTGCGAGTGTGTGTGGTGCCGGGGTGCGGGTGCGGGTGCTCGAGGGAAAGCGGCTCTCCAGACACAGCGCACACACACACGCACACAGGATTCTCCCCCACACGGGAGAGCTTTTTGGCAGGGCGACAGATGCACACACTGCTGCACACGAGAATCGACTGCAATATTCACTGCTGCTTTAATTCAACTGCTGTTGCAGCCATGCATTTGGGCGATAATGGCGTTCATACGCAGAGGCACACAGGGGCACACACGAGCACAACGGCTCAAAACACTCACACATACACACGCGCGCACGCACACGTCGTCTTCACTGCGTTCTATTGTTCTCGTTCACTTGCTGTCGCTTCGCCCGTTTGGAGGTTCGCGCGGACACCGACCGACGGATTGCACTTGGCTTTTGTCCCCGTTCACGAGCGTGTTGTGCAGAGAATGGTGATGATGATGTTCCTGCCTGACAGCGAGACACCCACCATCAAAACCCACTTTGCTTCCGTCACCCTTTCGCCCACGTTTGCTGTCCCGCTCTCGCGCTACACTTTGGTCACTACTCGCACACAACTGCCGTTTCGTCTTACGCACACAGCTTTGCACAACTTTCGTACGACGACGGATACGAATCGCACAAACCCGTCTCCGTTCCGATATGAACTGTAATTTCACCAAATTGCTTTCCTTTTCAGAGAAAAATCCTTTTTCCAATAGTACGGTCGCAATCACGGGCTCTCGCACTGCTTTTTAATCCACAGCATACTACGAGTGATATTTAGCAGCCAACACGTTAAGGGTGTTTGTGTGGTGCTGTACTCGCATTTGTCTCTTGGAGCCCGTGGCACCTTCGTCCAAGCCTCTAGCTCCCTTTCACTCTCCCTCTGACACTTCTTTTCTCCTTCTTACTCCTTCGCTTCACCACTTTTTCCGTCTTTATCCGTTTGACAGTCCGTGATCGAGAAAGCAAAAGCTGAAACAACGATGGGTTAGATGCAATTGTGAACTGGGTGATTTGCGTTGAGGACAAATTGCTTCTACAATACCTTTGCCACCCCAAAACGGGTGGGTGGGTGCGTCCCTTCCCCTCCTGCTTCTGTCAGCAGACTTACAGACAGGGCACAAGAAAAACACAACCATCCACAAGGTCTCGCTCTCTCTCTCACTTAAACTGATCAAGGGCAATGTTTCTTCACAATTTAATTCGTACTGCTGCAGGAAGAGATGGGTTTTAATTGTGCCACTCTGAACGGACTAAAACAATTACTCGATAGATGAGTAGCGACAGCGTACTGTTCACAACTCCACCACACGAATTAGCAACGAAGCAGTACAGATGATGGAGTTGACGATGATGGTCCACTGGTGGCTACTGTGTTCGATTGCGACTTGCCTTTTTTCCCTACATCATTCGTTCGCTATCACTCTCGCACCTGTCGTTTCTACATACGTTTGTCTCTAGTTTTTGCATAACGTCTTTCGCAGTTTAATAGGAAAGGGGGCACCCTCTTGGTACGGAGCGCTGAAAAATGGAAATATTGCGCACGCACACTTGCGAAGAAACTGCATGGAACAGGGCCAACGGTGGTGGTAGTTGTGTGAAACAACATCAGATGAGTTATGTTTACAGCTCCGGGTTGAGAGATGATTGGTGGACAATTTGAAAAATTCGCTAAACAAAGGAAAATTGTGCAAAGAAATAAATTTAGTTTAGTTCTTTACTGGAAGTATTTCTCAATGTTTTGATTTTTAAAGACATAAACCAAGGAGATCAAACAATTTGACATAGGTTTATGCTTAATTCTATTCTCAAGGGTGTTCTGATCAAAGCCTTCTTGAGTATTGAATGACTGTTATTTTGCGTTAAAGTGTTATCAAATAATTTTATTCCTTAACGGAATGAATAAAAGGTATAACATTTTTGGAAAGTGATAAAAATGCTATTCCTAATCATAAAATTTAAATTGTGCTGCCTGCACATGAAAAGTGTATCTTTTAAACAGCAGGTATATCTTTGTGCGATTGCCAAATGCGCATTTGACAATTAGAGCTGTCAAGGTGATCAAATCAAAATAAATAAAACGGAAATACAGAATGTTCTCTCAGCAGATTGACTTCAACGAAATTTGTGCAAAAATTTAAAGTTTGGTGAGAATAATGTTCAAAATTAATGGAATACAACTTTCGTTTGTTACTCAGTTAAACAGTGTTCGTTTGGAAATAGAACTGGGCCAACGCTAGGTTGGCCGGTATTTACCAGTAGAAGACAATCGAGATACAATAAAGCTATGGAGAACATACAATAATTATAAAAGTAAGTACCATAAAAATTTGCTAGCAATGTGCTTTTTAACTGTAAATTCACAAAAATGAAATGAATCCTAGTTGAAAATTTCAAAACGTAAAGCGCAATATGTATTACAAAACAGATGGAAGACAGAGCTCTATCATTTTTGGTTCAGTACTTCGATTCAAGTAAGGATAGCTAGGCTACACTTCATTCCTTGAGATAAAAGCCGTATATATTAAAATAAGCTCAGCAACGAAAAATAAGCTCTTGAATCCTCTTAAGTTATTTGTCTTAAATAACATTAAAAAACATAAAATTGTCTTAACAGATCCGGTAACCGCTCACGGTCTTGCTTCGTTGTCCGCCAATCCGTTATCACCTCAGCTTAGGCCTACCACGCCTTCTCTATTCATGTGGATGGCATAAGAGGACCTTACTGGCTGGGTGGTCCAGGTCCATGAGTATAACATGGCCATCCTAACGGTGCCGGGCGAGCTTAATCCGCTGCACAACGGTGAGATCATAGTACAGCTTGTCGTTGTATCGGCTCCAATATAGTCCCTGTTCACGTATAGGACTCAGCTTTTTTTACGTGAAATGCTTACTCAGGATAAAGAATGACCTGCTGTCCGCCAGCATCCGTGTGCGCAGCTCGACTTCTATGCTGTTACAGGTGCAAGCTTTTGACTCGAAATAGACGAAATTTGGGAAGACTTCGAAAGAGCGTTTACCTATTCGTATGTCACCCATGTAACTTGATCGCCTGATCAGTTTGGTCAGAATTCCAAAAGATCGCCTTAAAATCAACAATGAGATGGCGTTCAGCTGCTCTGCTGTTATCTTCTCCAAGGCTTGCCGCATTGTGAAGATCAGGGCATTGATCGACTTTCCGTTTGGAAATCAACTTCGATAGTGTCCAACTATCGATTCAACTATGGGGCAAGTCGATCCTTTGAGGGCTTAGAATCAGAGAGATAATTTTATATACAAAGGTATTAAAATCTGACTGAAACTTTAAATGTGATAGACTTCAAAACTGTTTTTTGTGTCCCCGTTTCCCATTCCTGCATTGGATTACATCTATCCTCTTACCCCAAGCACTTCACTAAACTTACCGTATTTCTACTTATCTAATGATCAATTTTTTTTTGTTCGGTGCTTGAACCAGATAATGTAATAAAATGGCAATAATAATTAAAGCGATTTATTGCTCTATTGATATATTGACTGTATTGCATGAAAAAACAAAATAGTTGTGTAAGGCCCGGGTTAACGAAAATGTTTAAGAAATCGCATAAGCTTTTTTTGCCGGAATATTTTATATTGCATGAGAAACAAATTTATTTGCTGCTGCTATTTTTTCAAAATTCAAAATTTGCATGCAGATAATGCTAGAATATATTATGAGTTTGAAAGATTTGTGTTTCCGAAATGAACGTTGCCGCAATATGTTCATAGACCCGTGTATAAGTGAGTTACATTAATTTCATTTTATTCTCATTTAGAAGTTAATTGACGAACTCATGATTTTAGAGATTTGTACTTATTACCAAGTGTGTTTGCAGTGTACAATGCCAACTTGCGTCGTGTCGTTCACCTTTCCATTCCACGGAATTGTATCTTCCGCTATCCGTAATATCTGTTGTTGTGAATAAATAGAATAAAATATGTTAAATCAATATAAAAGATTATGCATTTTGGCTGAAAATATTAAAAGTATCATCTTCTGGTTCCTTCTTAGTCGTGGATCATATGAAGTTCATACGAAATTTGCTTGTTCGACTTCGGAGGAAAGATGCTACTTTTGGCTGAATCGGTAGTTTTTCGCCGCTTTGTAGATTTTAGTTAATATTCTTTGAAAAATATCCTCATTACACAAGTTAGTTTTAATCGAGATGCCTAGATAGGTATATAATCAATACCGTAGAATCATGTGGGATAAATTTGCCGTGCATAAAATTTTTGTAAATAAACTTAGAATAATAATGTTTTCAAATACAGTGAATACAGTGAATACAGTTTTCAAATACGAATGAATCTCACAATGGCTATTCTGACTAATTAAAGCTATGAGTGGCAACCATGTAAGCTCTCTCAAACGGTCGAGTTGTGACATTATTCGATTGTTCCCAGTCGGACCGTCTCCCCATACACATACATCTGTAGCTGAACTTCTTTGGGAAGCAACCCATCAATTTGTATATCGTTAAGATTTTTCGACGCAAGACATTTTGGGGTATAAATGCAGTGGATTTGTCCGAATAAAACATAATTCAAACTCCAACTGGCGAGCACTAAGTAGCTGCTTACTTGTTTGGGAAAGGATTACCCTGGGAGAAATTTCCACCCTCGTCTTGATTGCTTGACAAAACCTATAGAAATTCTTCTACGAAACAGGTTTCCCAAATAATGTGAAAAAGGAACAACTTGCCGGAAGAGGTGATATCGAAAGTAGTAGATGAACCGTTAAACGGTCCTGAATCATAATCCCAGTGGTCTTGTTTTGTTGCTGCGGATGGCGGAAAACTTCACGCGGCCAGCCTCACCTGTTGGCACGGCACAAGGTGGTTTACTAAGTAGAAGGAAAAACAGTTTAATTTTCACATTCAATTTTGCATTCAAATTGTATCCGTAGCAATGTATATTCGCTTCATAAAAAAAAACAACTCTTAAATAGATAATTAATTTGTTTGTTTATTGAAAGCTATCAGTATATTCTTGATGTATATTAAGATTTTCAAAACTAACTAGAGGAAAACAAAAAAAAGATGACGTTTGGTGAGAAGAAAAAAAAGAAGTGAACGATCCTTGAACGGTTTTATGGAAAAATAAGCTGCTAAATAGTTCGATATCATTGATAAATAGAACAACTAAATTTTTTTACTAATGATTCCTGTGAATTGATGATTGATTTGTCTTAACATAGCTTTGTCTACAAATCTCGCACAGCTGTTGCTTTTTATTCTATTTGTAAACTCACATAAAAAAAAGGTTTCGGCTGATTATCCTCGTCTTAACGCCTTAAAGCTAAAAATATAGTACACCTTCTTATAAAGTACTTTTTCGAACGAGTTGTTTGCATAGCACATCTCAAAAATAACCTCTTTTAACGAGCAGTATCTCGCATAACGTACAGTATCGTGAGTGTGACTGGTACATTTGTTTGATTTTGGTGCCGAAGTCGATTAAAGATCATGGTCACGATCATGTACATTACATGTGAAAAGGCCTTCAGCATAACGAGTTTTTCGTCACTGAAACTGCTTATAGCATAACAAGTGAGTCACTGAAATTGATTAATTTTATTTAATGAGGGTAACCTGCATTAGATAAAAATAATTTTAAATAAATTTCATAGTGACATTTTTTATTTTATTTTATTTAAGTGATATTTAATATTTTTCCTATTTCATGGGGCCAACAACAAGTATTTACACTTTACTTTACAAATGATAGAAATGGCCAGGACGCTATGCAATTCCGACTTGTTGAAATATTTCAAATTTGTAATAATAATTTCGCATAATAATTTTGCTATCGTGTGGACGGTTTTCTTGTAAGAAAATATAGTTTGATTTTTGGAATCATAATAATAACTGGATGAATAATTGAATTGGACATTCAATGTTCGACCTCCCCTATTCGTTTCTTATTCCCTGTCATCATACATCAATCCACTTTTTTCTGTTCTTAGGCTAATTGTATGTGCGGTTATGAACAAATCGTAAAACTGCACAAGCTTTAAAAAAAGCCTTTGTAAGAAGCCTTAAAAAGAAGTTGTAAAGAAGAATTTTGGAAAATGCAATTACACTTTAGTAAGAATAATTATTAGATCAATTAGATAAACTGCTCTAGTTCCTTGTGTTTGTTTAAATTAATTTCTTCACACAAATGGGCACTTTTGACCTCTAGAATTAAACGGTTACGACATTACGCCTGGTAAAAGAGTGCTTCAGTGCCTAGCTGTTTTCTATCGTTCGATGGTGCTTTTACGAACCCACTCCTGCATCTGGAATAGATTCGCTTGCTCTCCGTGTATGGTACGCATGGGTTGCTGAACGGTACTACGAATATCATGTGCGATGTTAAGATAGTGCTCGAAAGAAGCGGGCAGCTACCTCATGGTAGTGGAAGTGGATGGTAGTGCGGTTGTGGAGAGTACGAACCGTAGGATGGTGTCTCGATGTAGCTTAACATAAAAGAGATCCATCGCGATCGAGCGTCGCGGGAGGGGATGGCTGAAGATTGCGCTACGCTCCGAGAGTACGACGGAGTACGGGAAACTAGACTATCGCGTTGCTCGTAGTCTCGTAACAATAACTAACGTTGAGTAATGGAATAACTGTTCACAACTGTTTCAAAAAAGGAAAGTCATTTATGGAGTTTTTTTTTCGTACACCACTCGACACTCGGCACTCGGTTTGCACGTCGTTTGCCATCAAAGCGCAGTGGTTAAGTTGTGTTGCCGTTATATGGTTACAAACAAAGGTGCTATTCGTTTTAGGATAAGTTTTAGTTGATATTTAACAAAAAAATATTGCAGGATATAACAACTTTTAATTAGAAATCAAGTGGATGGCGAATCGTTGTTTTTTTAAAGTTGTAACATTTTTGTTTATTTATTGTATATATTTATTTACTTTAATACAGCAGTCTTTAATCTTTCTCCGTACATTTATAGGCACTGGAAGAGACTGGAAATCTTCGACCAAATAACATTTATTGCCTTCTTTGTTTCTTCTTCAGAACAATAGTGAGGTTTTGGATCTTGGTTGAGAGTGATCTAAAATTATGTTTTTGTTAGCTTTAGTTACAAACGATGTTGAATGTTGAATGAACTCAAATTAAATTTTTTTTTTTGATTTCCTTAGAAGCACACAAATTAATAAAATAAAGGGAAAACTTTTGTGTGGAACAATTATGTACTAAATTAAAGTGATTGTGGTTGCTCGAGAACAAATTCAAAATGCTAAAAAAGTATCAGTTACATATGGTTCTCTCTCTCTCTCTCTCTCTCTCTCTCTCTCTCTCTCTCTCTCTCTCTCTCAATTTCTTATTGTTCTTGATATTTGATATTTTATTATAAAATTCAACGGGCCAACTCTGGTTCCCTTGAAGCGTAGATTACAGATAGTTTTGCTATTGGGTAACCGGTCGCACTAGACATATACAATAAAGGAACCTGGTACGTTACATCTCAGGTTCAAAACACTCACCGAAAGCATTAAATTCACGGCATATAACAATAAATGGTTTCATCCAACATTTAGGATCATCAAAATTAAATTACATCTAGAACATCATTTCTAGACGTTCAACATAAAATCTTATCTTTGTAAAATTAAAATATGCTCTTGGCCTGCGTCAAACTGTTGCTATTTTTAAAACATTATAAATAGATGCGATTTTTAAAATGCCTGCATGATTAAACAGTATTGCAATTTAATGTTTCAATATCATGCTAACAGAATGCATTTTATTTGCGAGAATTCGCGAGAATTATTTTCTACTTTCGTAATCCAGTTAGATAGTTACTCTGTACCTGTTAAAACATGTGATCCATGTAAAAAAGCTAAAATAATTCATTACACTTTCCACCCTTAGGTTTCTTACGGATGACCCCTTTATGTTCGTATTTAGATACCTAATTCATCAAAACCCAAAGTAAAAAATAAAAATGAAGAATGATCCAAACCATTTGATCGAAACAAAACAGTTCATTAGTTCTGCTGGGAGTTTTTCTTGATTTTGAATTGACACAAGCAGCATTTACGTACAATACCTTCGCTAACTGCTAGTCTGGAAAGAAAATGGTGCCATTTGTAAGCGCTCTTTAGTCACCGGAGTGATGACTGTACCGATGTTTTTTTATATATGCTTTCATCACTTTACCATTTATTCCAATGCTTAGAGCAAGAAAGGCTCCAGCTTGTAACCAAGCAAATATTGATGAGTATGCATTTGGCTGGCCGCATACATTACGACGAGAAACGCTGTGTGGAGCGGGCGGGTTTAGGTGAAATTTTCCATCGCTCATTCCCGTTCACTGTGCTGACTGCAGTTCAATTAAACAAAATATTCGCCATAGCGTGTGGTGGGATTTTCTTTGTACCGTATGGCCTTCCGTAACGAGCAGCCCCGGTCACCCTCTCCCTCTTTCCGGCCGTCCGAACGTAAGTTGTCTTTCAAGCTAAGAAAAGCTGAAAAACAACAATATTCAATTATTGCGCCCCACACACACTGTTACTAGCCGATGTCTTTTCCTTTTTTTCCTGTTTTTTTTCTGTGCTGCAGTTGTGTTTTGTTTATGAGGCTGTCACGATTTCTGCAGGCCGGCAAGGGAAAAACGATATCAAAAACATATATAGTGTCACGGTAGTGGGGTAGGAAAAAATGTGTCATCGATTTCGTGTCAAACGGAAAACTATAGGGAAAACAAATAGTAAATGTTTTTGTTTGCAAATCGCTCGAAGCGCGGTGGCCGCTTTGGGAAACTTTGTTTTTTTTTTGTACGTTAAAACGACAAGCATTTTGTGTTAGGGTTGGGAAGGGGCTTTGTTTTGTACAACTGTCAGCTCGAATATGGCCCGATGGTTGGCAGAAAAACTAGTAATCTCTTTTCACCGATGCCTTCGTCCTTCAGCGCGTTCCGTGGGCCGAGGGCCGCGTTCAGCGGAAACGGGGGCCGCGCGTTTGCTGGAAGTGGTGTGCAATTTTTACCATGCAAAGCACCATTTACCACCAGTTTGCTAATCGTGCTTGTTCGTAAGAAAGCCAACTACGCTGCGCGCCTGGTTAGTGTATGATTATGTGGCGCAATGCATATTTCGCTATAATTTTATGTAACCACGCAAAACCCGACCCGGCAGAATGGCTGGGCAGGGACGGTGTAAAACAAAGCGAAGGAAAAACGGCCACTACCACCAGCAACGGCGAGGCTCAATGCTTAATGGCAACCGATGTGCGGCTCAAAAATGACGCGTGAGCAAACTTATGCCACTGCACATGGGAAAGTGTGCAGCGCCGAATGCACTTAGTTGCAGTTCCAGTCTCGAATGCCGATCGTAGTATTGGTGAAGTACGCTGTTTAGGAAAACAGTTACACTCGTTTTTGTTTCTGCATAAGCAAGCTGCTGAACTAAAAACACGTTCGATATTTTTTTTTTAATGAGAAAACAAAAACCATGGGCCGCCAGCTCATCGCTAGAAAGGTATAAACATTGAAATAAAAGAATATTTTAAGTACCAGCTCCGCACGGTGAACCGTACACTCATGCTCCTCATGCTCCAGTTTTATTGCGAACGAACAGCATTGGCGCGCCTGTGAGTCATGCACGATTCCACGGTGCGCGTCTCCGTTAACGCGGTGGGCCGGGAGTGGATTATAGTCGAAATATGATGACATACATCTGTACCGTTGTCTCCGAGGCAGGTACCCAACATATGTAGTTTTGTCGCCCGCGGCTTAATGCATTACGAAGCCCCGTCATTCCGCTACGCTGCCACCGCGAACGAATGTCGTCATTTGTCTAGCAGAACAAAGGGAATGTCTTTTTTGCGTAGTGACGCGGTGAGCATCGCGGTGTCTCTTTTGCATCGCTCGTGGCCATACCATGTGGGTTGAAGGACTGTTATCTGCATATATTTGTTGTTAATTTAAGTATTTCGCGTATTTAGCTGTACTAGCTGCTGGCAGGATCGTGGTGCTGCTGATCGACGCGGTTAATTGGGTAGCACGAATAGAGTACCCACGTCTTACAGGGAATTTAAATTCAGGGTCTGGAGATAAACCAATTTTTATGTATCCAATCTAACTTATTTTAAATAAGTTCGTTGCATTATTTTGAAGCCTTGCAATAGCAATAGCTGTTCTTCAACTCAGCTCAACAACAACGTTTCATTTTCGGTTTTAAAGTAAATATTTTTTATTGATCTTTAAATGGGCTTGAATAGATAGTACGTTTGTTTATTTGTTTTGCTTTTTCTTTTCCTTTTCTCTCTTTTTCTCTCTCTTTTTGTTTTTTTGTGTCATACATCGAATTCCTGCTGAACTTAAGTTACCATTTACTAGACTTTGATGTCTCTAACTTCATCCAATAGGTCCCAGCGTGTTACTCTGTTTTTAAAAAGCCATTTTTCATCAAACTTAACTGTTTAGCGTATTGTTAATAATAAAACTTGATAATTTAAGAGTTGTTTGATGTATATGGAGTTACAAAAGGAGTGTATATGGAGTAACACAGTTGTGTTGATGTCATTGCATCTGTATTTTTTTTTGTTTTTGACCACGAAATTTCGTAAAGTTTGCTGTGTTTTTAACTTTTGAAGTTTGATGTATATGGAGTTACAAAAGCAAGTATCTTTTTTTTCATCTTCAGCCTGAAGATGAGTTCAGTTTAGTTATATACTCCTAAGTTTGTGTTGATTATTATGACTTTACAATTTCAGAGACTTACTTTCTCTTGTTTAGATTTCGACTGTCTGAGGCCATTTGAAAACAAGTATCAAAGATATCCATTTTTCTCTCTTAGTGGATTAATTTTATCCGTAATTTTTTGACAAATCGTCACAAAGCAAGTGTAAAAAGATATTTCTTGCGCAAGAACCGACGTGAAAAGGTAATTCAACAGAGAAAATGGTGTTTTTGTCTTGAAATTTTATATGCCAGATATCTTGACTTTTCAAGAATTCTTACCAAAACAGAAATGGTGATTTTATGTCATTTGGATCAATTTATTCACGCCCATGGATTAATGGGTTAATTGGAGTATATGAATCCAACCTATTATCAACTAGGCATGATACCGGCCTAAATCTTCTTTTATTACAACAGTAAAATAAGTGTGAAATAGTTTGTTTTTTTTTTACAAAGACCATTATCAATTTTCTTTAGTGTGAGGGTTGGGTTCGGTTATAGGTATGTCAGGTTACAAGCAACAAAAGGGGTTCATTTTCAGTTTCTTAAACTTGAATTAACATTTCATATTCTTTTACGCAGGGAAATTTTATGATTCCTTTGATGGTTAATAAAAATAAAAATCTGTAAAAGAAAGTGTAAACTCTTAAAATGATGTCATGTAACCTATCCCAATCGCATGAAGTCCCAAACATATGAAAAGAATAGGAATTTTAAGAAAATTGGCATTTATAGTAAAATGTTCAAATGGAAAAATGAACAACTAGAAATATCAAACTAAAATCTAATGGTTTTTGTGAGAAATTTACTGTTACTGGCATGAGTGTAAAGTTAAATGCTTAGCGAAATTACTAATATTTTTAGAGTATTTTTTTTTTAGATGCAAATGAGCTCGAAACCGACTTTAAAGAATGAACCCTGTAAAGGAGAATTCTAACAAAAAATCAACTTACACTCCAAAGTATATATAACAATTATACCCATCTAGCCAGTGTTACACTTAAATGAAGCATATTGGAAAATTATTGAGCGTTGTTGAAGATAGGCTAGAAAAACGTGACGCTGAAATAATGCTTGTAACAGCACATTTTGAATAGTCGTCGGAAACAATAAAGATCACATCAATTCCATCTACCAATGTGCACTGCCAATGATATGGCGTTTCGTCAATTGCAACCCCACATGGTCATAACCCCACACGGTACACCGAAGCATAGAGCATTACCAGTGCAACCGTTGAAACGAAAACGGCATGAAAGCTAGATCTACAGCCTAGTGCGTACCGCAGGCCTTAATAGTGCCCGATAAATGGCGTGTCATGGCTGCTTTGCTGGAGGGTCGTAGGACGCGGCAGGTAGGACGAACGAATCGGGCCAACACTTGGCGGGGTTACAAGATTACGCGTTGTACTCGTGCACTTATTCAAACACGGCTTATTCCGCACCGTCTCAGCTGTTGTTGCTGCTGCTGCTGCAGTGTGCACTTATTCTCGGCATCTTGGACGAATTTGGAAAGTGTGCCGAAGGTTAGCCCATTGTGGAGCAGCCCAACACTACGAGCGAACTTGCTAATCTAGTCTAAATTGCGTGGTGTGCGTGCGTTATGCGCTATTCTCCCTCCACCGAAAGGGATTCAATGTCGGATGGAAGAGGCTCGTGGTCGAAGACGCTCTAGAATTGCCAACACTGCAATTTACAGCGGTATGGTTATTAAGCAACAGCCTATTGAATTGCTATACATTGTGTGGAGAACCTTTCGTGTGGCCTTTTCACGCGTGTTTGAGGAGATGAATGAGATTATGTTCATAGAAAATGGTAATATTGTATCAAAGACAAAACTATGGCTTTTAGTTTTTCTTACCATGCTCAGCACCCTTCTGGTAATATTTATTGTACTGATAATTTCATCAGCACAAATGGATTCCTGACGTTATGCAGGCAACCATCGTCCGCTTACCGCTGTGATTCAATGGTGCAAGATTCTTCTTTGCGTGACATTTAGTCGTTCAAACTCGATCGATTTTTCACCCAATCGATAATTATTTATAGAATCTCCTTATTTTATGCGATTGATTTTATCTGCCACTATCCAGTATTTTCATGTTTTCTGAAATGTGCATCCTCAAATCTGTACAACTAATCACGTGATCGCTTTCGAATCTTGCAGCCGTAGTCTCGGTTTTGAAACGTTTCTTCCACAAATTGTCGAGGTCAGTTGGCTTTTTGGCCTACATTCCGAAACCAAATATGGGGGTAGTGTAAATATTTTGATACATGCAATCGATAATAATTCCGCTTCGGGCTGCACATAGTTGAACGAGGAGGAAGAAAAAAATAAAACACATGCAAACATGCCAGCGGCATAGAATGAGCTTTATAATTTATAAATGATGACTTTACATTTTGCAGCGTTGTGCTTGTGCTTTTTGTGAAAATAGATAAAACGAGCATTGGAGTGTTGGAAAACGGACTTTGTGTTCGAATAATTAATTTTGAAACGATGGGACGGTGGTTGTCGTTGGGGAATGGTGTATCACAAATTGGCGGATAGAAACAGTTGTCCAGCTGTTTTCGTCGTGTTTTAGAGCTTTGGCGAGTGAGAGCGAATTTAGACGGAGCGCAAATATAATACCGAGAGAGTGAAGAGACTGAGCCGTTTTACTGAGGAAACTTGCCAGACAGGTGGTTTTAATTGTTTGTTATTAAAGGGGTTTATAAGGGGTGTTCAAGGTGTAGAATAGACCTGCAGTGAGAGATGTTGGTAGAATTTTGCTTCTCGCGAAGCGAATATATGGTCCGAGTTGCGAGAGCGCGATTGTTTATTTACATCTCTTACCGGTTTGTGCGTACAGATTGTTAGACGCCAGCACGTGTTGAACGATGCGTATCTCTTGCAGTAAGAGGTGGTGGTGGTCTTTGCAGGTGTGTAGGTGCACTCGCTCAGTCGAGGCGAAATTTCTCAACCTCGCTCTCGGTGCAGTGAGACGGGCCTCCAAACGAGACGACGCGGAGACCCTTAGCCAGGGTCTAGCAACACTTGCTATACTTGTTCGACTTATTGTATGACAATTTAAATAATTTAAAGTCATTATTTTAATTTGAGCCTACATGAACTTCAGGGTTTGTGTACACTAATGATAATTGAGCAACAGGTTCTGGCTGTGTTATAGTGTGTAATTACTTAAAAAATCCAAAGTAAAATTCCAAAGTAAAAAATAAAATATGTGTACGTACTAAAAAAGGTAAAAATTTTTGCTGATTTTTACATCCACCCTAAATTGACGAAACGAAATTGACGAAAGGGTCGGCTCGGTAGTCTAGTGGTAACGGCGTAGGCCTGTCAAAACACCCGTCGTCGGTTGGAATCCAATTCGGGTTGCTACCGACCCTCATACGCAGGATTCACTATCCTGCTTTGGGTACACTAAATCACAACTCTCCATACGCCGCAGGATCAACAGTATAGCTTCCGATGGGTACACTCAGTCACAGAAAGAGCCAAAGCACAATGGTGTTCTGGTTAGGCCTAGACCCCACAAGGGTTGTTATGTTACCTAAGACGAAGAAGAAATTGACGAAACTTATTATTATACAAAACAGTTTAAATTACAATATATTGGTATTACGATATTTTCTTCTTCGTAGAGGTTACACGTATTCTCACAGCTCATATCGTTTAAGTGGTTATCGCCGTCATGATTTCCGTTAAATCGCTCGAATAATTTATTGTGCTAGTTATGAAAATGTACTTTGTATGTAAATTGACCCCTTTAATTATATTTTGGTATTTTGTTTTAAATACTGGGTTCATTATACTTGCGAAATAAAAGCAAAAGCGAAATACCTCTTACCTCATTCCTCTTCACCGGTTGTCTCTTGCCCGTAACGGAGGAGGATTATATTTACACACTCCACAGAAAAACTCTCGCTTTACTATGCATACTACATACAGAATCATTGTAATACATCTTTGCAAAAGTTCGCGTTTTATTGGTAGTCCTATTGCATTAACAAATGCGTGATATGTTTGTCGTAATAAATCAATGTGATTGAGTACCGAAAATAGTAGTTTAGTTTCTTCAAACTTATTATCAAGACTTGACAAAAACGAAACGAAAGGAAAAAACAATACAATGCAAAAACTTGCATCAAAATAAAGCACAACCCCCCAAGCACGAAATTTTGTAATTTTTAATTTTCAAACGTAATTTCTAATCTGTATTCAAAATGTGTTAGTTATTTTAACTTTTGAGGCTTTTGAGGCTTAACTAAACAAAAACCTAATATTCTAATATTTGTTTTGTTATTGCTTTTTGTGTGTTAAATAGTTCTTTACAAAGATGCTATAAATACAAATTGAACATATAAAATGAAAAAAATGTTTACTTGCTCACGCTTGTGAAATAATAAATGAAATGGACAGTGAATGATGTTTATCGCATGTTAAGTGCCATTAAAACTCAATGCGATGTTGTTCTTCCCTGCCACAAACCAACGAACGAACGAACGGTCGACTAAAAGAGAATCTGAAGTGCGTACGCCTAAGGGAGCCCAAACTAGTCTCGCTCATTGGTCGGTGGAACGTTTAATCTCTCTCGCCTTAGACATAATGCAACAAGCGCCGACTTCAAATGTAGCTGGAGAAGAAAAAAAACTTAGTACCAAAGGAGAAACCACCGCGAGCGGCAGCATTGTTGGTGGTGTGTCATCGCGTATTGTCATCGCGTGCAATTGTGCTGCCGTGGACTTGCCGTGGACGCACACCGTTTTCGTCGGCATACCATACCATTCGGCTTCCGGTCGGTGGTGCATCGTCGTCCGGCCGCGCCAAAATTCCTGCCATTGTCGTTCGCCAATGTCAATCCACCCCGTAGCGAAAGGTTCGGGGCGCGTGGAAAACATTTTGCGACAAGTGCTTCAGTGATCGACTGCGTTGTGCGCAAGTGCGTGTGCTTTGGCAAAGCTATTGTTATGCTTTTTTGTTGTGTGAGAAATGTGTGATAAGTGATTGTGAAATTGCTTCCATTAGGTCGATTTACGGCAATTGCCGAAGAGTGTAAGGAAGCAGTTCAATAACAGTTGAAAAGGGAAGCGTGCGTCTGCTCCGTAGAGTGTCGTTCCGGTGTCACCCAAATCATCATCATCATCTTGTTCACCGTCGCTCCAGCGTAAATAGTGATGGATACGTACGTCAAAAATCTGCTCAACGGTTGGAACATGCCGGAACTGATAAAAGTGTTTCAAGGTAAAGTCGAAAAGTATGCTATACATTCCCACCGTTTCGTTTCCGGTTACGTCGGAAGTGGATGAGAAATAGAAAGAGAGTGAGCGAAAGAGAGAGAGAGAGCACACCTTCTCGGAGATAACAGAGAAAAGGGGAAAAGAAGGCACGGGTAGAGAGCGAGAGGATATCCGCCCGTTGTTCATATCTCTGGGTGATGATAGTTTGATGTGTGCAAAAAAAGGTATTGTGAAAATATTTGGCCCTTATGACAACAACACAACACACACACACGCACACTTCCTCTCATGATGTCTTTTCCCACCCAATAAGGCACGTAAAGGAAAGGAATTGTTTAGAAACAGTACAGTGCTGTTTTGTGTTTGTTTGTTAAATATGTTTGGTGCTCGTCTTTTGAAGCATTTTTTAGTATCGAACTTTCGAACTTACGAAACTTCACGGCTGGGAATTACGCTTGTTTAAGTAACAAATTTTGATCTATAAAAAAGGTTTCAAATGAAAAAAAAGCGGTTCAGTCTGAAGTCATGTTTTAAATGCCTTTTATATTACCAAGAAAAGTAAAATGCAAATTTGACCCAATATTTCGATGCAATCATTCCTCTCGGGGATTTGAAATTGTTCACCCAAATGAAAAGCAATGCTTTGCTGGAGCGTTTCCTTTTTCTCGAACATTTGCTCGACCAAAGCTTAATTACGTGGAAACTTTTGAAAATGTGTTGCAAAATCTTACACCGAGCTACAGCCCTTCTGGCTCACTTTACTCGCTCGACACTTCAGCACGCACACGAACTGAAATTCCTTCCAAGTTGGTAAATAGCGCAATTGTTCGTCTTTGGCCGCGCTACCACCCTTTTGCCTTCTTCCCTTTATTTTTCCTTTTGACTCTGCGAAGTATTACGACAGTTAGGATGGTGTGTTTCGCTGGTGGAGTGAAATTTAATTTGAATTGCAATGAGAATTATATTTTTGTTCCATGGCAGTTCCCTCCAACCGCTCCGACGACAACCTTGCCAGATGCGACTGCTGGCCGCGCTGTTCGGGTTGTTTTCTGTCTTTTTTCTTAATATTTCTCATTTGCCATAGTTTCTTTCATTCAGTTTCAAAATCTTCACGGTTCCCGGAGTTGTGAGTTTTCGGTTGTGCTCTGTTCATCATGCCGGTTCGACAGTGTTTTCCATTGATTGTTGGTTCCGTACGAAATATGCTGTTGATGTAATCCGAACGGTCTCGAATATAATCCAGTTCTCTTGGGTTAGCTGCTCACCGGGGCTGGTAGGTTGGTGGTTGTGTATTAACTTCGTACGAATGCTCTACTCTTACTCGGGCGTAGGGGTTTGTGCTGGTTGGCCTCTTACCTAAGACACCACGGTGCCCATCTCTTAATTCCATTGTTTTCTAGCATAAGCCGTGAAGCATAAAGTTTCTTTCACTTCACATTTCATTAAACTTCTTCAACCTGGGTGGTTAGCATTCTCTTGGTAATTGGGATACTGAACATTATTCGGTATTTTGTCGGCTAACAGTTTTATTCGCCCCAAAAGGGTGTTTGAAATAAGAATTGAATTATAAAATATCTTTAGAAAATGTTTTAACAGTTATGGTTATGACGAAGTCAAGTCATTATATTTGAAATATCTTTCATTTTCTACCAACATTTCAGCAAAGAGGCCAAATGAGAATGTAATTACACGTTTGACTGTCCAAACATTAGTAAGCAAGATGTTATTTTTGGAAATCATTGATACTGCTTGCTTCATTTCTTAGGCCAAATTTTGTAAAAAAAATCTGGTTCATATTTTGTCAGACATTGTTTTCATTATACACATTTTGTTAGGTTACCATTTTTCTATAACTTGTTTAGAAATAAAACAGAACATTTTGATTAATTTGATTACAATTACAATTACAATTTGATTTGATTTTTTGGAGGTTATTAAAACAATCAATTTATCTATTCGATTTATAATATTCCAACGGGTTTATAATATTCTAACCTTCATCGGTACTGTACAGGCAGGGATGATGATTCCAGAGACTCCAACATGCTTACCCATAGTGCTTGAGGCTCTTTGTTTTCTTTTTGGAGAAGTTCTGTGCTACCATAAATCAGACCCAGAGAAATTAAAAATGAGAGAAGTTTACCAGTTTTTAGAACGAAAGTGTCCCGTCTGAAATTTTGTGTAGATGTCCGTTATGTGTAACTGCACTTAACGGTGGTAGTGTAACGGTACCACTCAATGATTTTTCTCAATATATAAACTATAGATAACTATACATTTTATGCTATTGTTATTTTTTTTTATGAATGATACTAGTTGAGTTTGAGACACACACGCGTAGAAGTGGAAAACTGAATTGTAATTGACAGACATCAATGTAGGGACTTATGTAATTTGGAAGATCTAAACGAAATTCAATCCTTAATTGTAGATTCCCTTGGACATTTCCAGATTCATGAGATTTGTTTGCTTTGGTAGGTTATGAAGGATTCACTTGTTGGATCCAGTGGAACTGGCCACAGGAAAATCGCGGTTGAATTCTGATAACTGGTAAGGGAGAGTTTATTGTAGGATCTTGGCAAAGCGCGTGAAGGTAGTTAGAGACGACATAGTACTCGGATGAGTATGACCCGTTTTTCCATGGTGAAAGTATGTTGGTCGTCTTGGATATGTGTATTACATGGAGGGTTTTTCAATGCTTAGAGTAATTTTATCTTCTCCACAAATTTCCCTAATTCAAATATATGACACTCTATATCCATTATAAACAGCTTATAAAGAGATTTCTTTGCAATTGCGAGCTTCTTTTTTTAGTGGAAATAAATTACTGAAATATTCTTGCGGGCGAATATTTTTCGCTGTTGTTTCTAAATAGAATTCTTCGTAGTTCAATCGTGCCTATTGGTATCTTTTTATCAAAATTTTGCAAGGCTTGTTGTGCTTTCCATGCAATTGTATTATAGATACGATAATGCAAGACCACACGACGAATTGGTTATCAATTGGGATAGCTTTTTAGTTTGCTTGCCAATTTTGCACGAGCAGCTTTTCATCGTTCCCGAACAACATCGCTCCCAAACTCTGCCGGTAGTGAGCATGCGCTCTGCCATGAAAATGACCATTATTAACGTTTATTGCAAAAAACAGTGGCAAATTGTGTCGATTTTGATGATATTCGTTAGAAACGATTGCATTTCCCTAAACATTAGCCGCTGGTGATTATCCTATTGTTGGAGGCGGGATCGTTCCGAAATCGCGTGCGCCAACTGTCGCTTGTTTTGTGCACTTGTGCCTGAGAGAGAAACGTTCAACGTCACTCACTCTCGCGTGTCCACCGCCGCGTGGCTCTTTAGCAAACCGGAAACCCTTTCCCACAGCAGGCGCGCGTACTGAATCACTATTACTTTTGGTTACTTTTTTCTATTTTTCCTGCCCTTCGCTGCATTACAGTGGTTTGAAAGGGTTTCGGAAAAAGGGGAATGATCACGAAATTATTGCACAGAACATGAAACTGCACTGCATTGCGTTTGTGGTGCGTGCATGCTTGCGTATGCGATATGCTGCGCCACGGCTAGTATTACACTCTTGCGTAAGCTGCAGCCAATACTTCCTAGGGCCGTCGTCGTTGTCGTCGTCGTAGCAATAGGTGTAATTTTCCGTATGTGTGATCGCGCACGATCGTGGAGCGTACCTTGTGGAGAACTGCTCGAAGAGACAAACTTGTGAAGACCTAGGTTTGACAAACCGGTGGTCCATAATCATATCACAATCACCGAGCAATAGATACCGTACCGCACCACACCACGTTTGCCGTCACGTTTGGTGCCGCTTCGGGAAATACGAGTGCAATCTACTGCTGCTGCTGCTGTTGCTGCCACGACTTCCCCTCCGCTTCTTTGGAACCAACTATGGTGTACTACGTCTCATATGCAGAGTTTCTGCTGCCTTACATAGTCCCATTCCCCACACAGATAATACCCGCTTAAAGCAAGCAACCACCAGCAGCTTCAGACGCCGCCGCGTATTAATCGCGCTGCGCGTAGTAGTACTAAAAGAAAATGTGCGTCCCTTTCTCTCGTAATGATTCCACCATGTGCACATTGCATTAGAGTTTGTGGAACTGTGGCGAGCGTCTCATGTATCTGGAAGTACCGAGTATGCTGGACCAAGCTCTTCTTCCGTCAATTCTGCCCCGACGTTTGACGGCGCCTATGGCACATTTATTCTTTTATGTGTTGCCTTTTTTTTCTCGAGTGTCTGTGGTCACCAGACAATCAAATCATATTTCTTCCCTTTCTTTCCCTCTTTTCATGTTCACATCTTGCCACGCGGCGAAAACATTCGCTCTCCGTAAATTATTCCATAATGCCGGGAATATCTGTTTCTGCTCCGATGACTTATTCCGACAGAGGAGGAAATCGATGAAGCAGCCTTCAAGTGCCTCAAGTACGATATGATCAAGGAGATAATACCACGCATCGGCAAGCGGGCCAAGTTCCTACAGCGGTACGAGGAGTACAAGGAGAACCTAACGGAACGACCAGCCTTTGCGGAGCTGCAGCTGGACGAGAAGGTAAGAGGGAATGCGGAATGCGGGTTGGGGAAGGTCTCAGAAATGATCTCGGAAAGTCGAAAACCATATGGGCCTTGATTGGGGTTCAGTTGAATACGAGCTTTCGCTCGGTGATGGGAAGATCTGGTACAAATTAGAAAAACAAATCACGTGGCGGTGCCAGATTTTTGACAATCATCATCAATGTTCAACAGATTGCTGAGTTTCGTTTTATGTATTAGTTGATCGTTTATTTTAACCGATGGTTTGGCGAAGCTTGTATATTTTACTCTAAACATTTCTGATGCTGCTTAGTTAGCGAAATTCCTTTTTAAATTCTATCACCATGTCAGTATTTATCGCTGGTTGGTTAGTTTAACCATTGACTAGCAATATGCATTCATTCAGAACATGATCATACATTTCTCGCAACGCAGAACGGCACTTGATACGTAATTTGTAGTGCGGTAAATTGATGATTGTCCCTTAATGCAAACGCTCGTTGGTTGGCTGTTCTGTGATTGTTCAGCAACAGTTATCTTGGCATTGCTACTTTCTGTGACTTCTGCATAGTGTACGAACCAGATCATTAACTCTAACCTATTTCCATCCTTCAACGACTTCAAGCATTTGAGTTTGAGTGTTAGGTTTTTGGTTTTCAATTTGCTTGGCTTCTTATTTAGATATTTTATAAATCAAGCTGAGGTTCACGTTGTGTACATATTTAAAAGTAGAAACAGATAAGCAAAAGATTGTTCAAAAGAAGTTTAGTTAGTTGTTCATGAAAAAGCGGTAAGATTCTAAACAAGTGAATCCTGAATAAAAGTGAGCTCCAAGTACAGGGTAAAACTATCGACAGAAGAGGTTTTTCACTTGTAGAATATCATTGAAAGTAAAACATTTATAGTTTTTGAATGTTTTGTAAGAACTGCAAGCTGTATAATCACAATAGAAAAGTTTTAAAGTGCTTAATTAGGGGAATGAAATTGGTAATTAGCAATCCAATGGAATCAGACACCTATGCATCTTTGGATCGATGCAATTAGAACTGGGTTTGCGGTTCTTGTATGTAGAAATAGTTTGATTGGAATGAAATTGCATAAGGGAACTGTTTAATTTTTGGGACTTAGAATTTTTGGGACCGTAAAATGCGTAACATTTGTTTTGATGATCTTACAGGAGAAATCGTGTATGGTGTACCTATCTTCTTTCTCTCTTGTAGAAACCATGAATCTAAAAATATCAATTTTCTTTTGTTCATTTAACTAAGCTGATCATTCAAAACAATTAAATTGCATCTGAAAAAAAAAGGTTTTTATAAAAATACAGCATGAAGAATTTTATTATTCGATGCTTTCATTGTTTTGTTGAAAAACAACGGGTTGAACTGGTCCTCATTGATGTTCTTCTTTGTATCGTACTTGAGTCTTTCTCATCCTGGTTTCATGTATTTTATCGATTCATACTTTCGTGTTTTCGTTTTCAATATTCTTCTCAATGTTTAAACATAAGTGTTGTTTCCATTTAAGTAACATCATGGTATAGCTAACTACCAACACCAAGCCAAGAAAATATCTGATAAATCAAGTAAATGGCACATAACATCACAAAATGGGCTGCAAGATAAGAACTACAAGGAAACCACACGCGAGGGATGGGACTATTGAAATGGCATTCTTGGTTGCGGTGAATGCTGGTACCGAGAGCTGGAATGATGTAGAAAATGAGCACCAAACGATAGTAGTAATATCAAGAATACACGTTGCGATGACTCAACTCCCGGAGGACGCTTATCGCTCAAGTGCGTACCGGCGAATAATGACCTTCTGTACGAAACGCGAACCTGTGTGACAGTGACCACAGAAGTACGCGTATGGTAACATGATAAGCAGGAAACGGTGGGATCCAAAAGTAACGCCACACACTCTACCAGCCCGTTGTCATTACTATTCACATTCGGTGGGTCAACCGTATTTTCCGGAGGGCGAGCAACAAACCTACTGTTTCGCGGTTGTACTGCGCCCCTTCTGGAAAAAGTACAGGGGCCAGCAAGTTAAGCATATTCGGAATACATTTCTGAAGATTTCACTCTCCTAGCTCACACCGTCTGCCTGCCGGCGCTTGTAAGTCGTTTGAGTGTTTCGGCCGTTGTTGCGCCGATCACCACAAAACCTTGATGGACGAACGGCAAGCGATGAGGACTGATAGCTGCGCCGATGATTTTCTCCTAACATATATCCTACCCTACAGTGTGCCTACAAAAGCGCAGCGCTAGCGAGACTGCGCTTACCCGCTTTTACGCGCTGCACCCGCTGCAGTCCGATCGATGAGGAGTCGCCGCTGGCCGCCTTTAGCCACTTCTCCCGCAGGCGCATTGTGTGCCAGCTCAGCGGTTTCTCATTTATCATTTGGAATAGGAATAGGAGTTTCTTGCCCCCTCGAGCGAATAATAATGGGGCCGTTTGCTCGGGAGTGCTGGTCTTACAGCGTCTGGCCTGGTTTTCTTGCCCGCTTCGTCGCGTGGTGCGATTCCGTATTTATTATGATTATATTTCCACAAACTGTCTCTTGCGCGTTTGCTGACGGCTGCGTTACAGTATTCTTCGGCGACGGCCAATAGACGTTGGTTGCGTAGCTGGCGTACTTCGCATTTACGCTGTTTATTGGCGCGAGCGCGCTCAGCCATTGGCCTCATTCGGTGGGTAGTTTTTATTGTTGTAATACAGTGGCGAGACCGCGAACGAACCAAGCCAAGGCAAGGGGGAGCAGGAGAGAAGAGAAGAGCTTGAGTGTTGTCGAGGGCCCTATTACAGTGGCCGCTTGGTGGGATAACGCTTTTCCCACTACTTCTGCTACTACTACCGCTTTTCTAACTACTTACTACGACCGAATACTATGCGCTATGCTCCCCATGCGCGGCTGTGAGGGGAGGGCCTTGGGCAAAGGCTTCACTCTTGCTGCCCCATTGTGTGGTATTTTTCCGTTCCGAGTGCTTGGCGTATTTCGAAATTGGTTCGCGCATATTCACACCGGCCCAACCGACTAACAACTTCTTGCCCGATATGGTGTCTGTTGATGGTTTTGTGAAGCTTAATTTGTGTTTCTTTTTCTTACCCTACTTTTGTATCGCTCTGTTACTGTTATTGGTGTGTGTGTGCGTTTCTTTTATTGTTTCGTTTAGTAGATTTCAAACAACCGACATATGCACACTTCTTGTGGCCAGCACGTTGTGCTAAACATCCGTTCGCGAGCGGAGTGATGGAAGACAAGGGTAAGCCGCAGGCCAGTGTGTGTTGGAACCATTCTTTTGGCACAGGCCGGGTACTACTGTTCATCCTTTTGCTTCACCGCTGGCTGATATTACTTTGCGCTGAATCGACACTTTTGTACGTTTAAAATCTAGCAGAAAAAAAACACCTACTTTTTACGGGTTTGTGCCACGTCGTGTTGACCGATTTGCATTCGTGTACGGGAACGGAAGGCAGTATAAAGCAATATATTCACTTCATTTCCAGCGTACTGCAAAGTGTTGGCAATGAAAGTACTCGGGGTATGTGGATAAAAAGTTACTTGTAGCTGGTGTTGAACAATCTAGCGCTCGAGTGTGAGAAGTAAGACGTTCGATGGTAGCGCGAATGGGTATTTTTCACATGATGTTGTTTATGATAAAATCTCAACAATGATATGCTTTCATCAAGAACGAACCAAGATGATGGTTTTTATTCTGAAAAATGTTGTTGGTAGTAAAATAGCATAGAAATAAAATATTGTAGTGGTAAATAAGATTGAGTTTTGTAGATAAGTTTACACTAGAATTCAATTTGTGTAAGCAATTTTTGTTATCTCATTTCGATGAACAAAGCCATGCAGTTCTGCAGTTTCTGATTCAAAATTGAACTCCTGATTTCCGGTCGCTCAAGCCACTTTGCAAAGCTTTAGCAGTTTTCTGGGATTAATTGAAAAAACATTAATATGGTACAGTGGGGCCTGCCGGTGGAGGTGACAGCTGCGTTGGTCTATACACGACAGGACTGGAGTGCAAATCCCATTTGGACCGTTCCCCCTAATAAGGGCCCCTTTTATGTTTTAAGCCAGTTTTTTATATGGAGTTTGGCATTTGGCGGCTGAAATCATGTAAACACTCCATACAAAACCACACACAAAACTAGCTTCAGATTTTCAGCCTAGGTTTTTTTCAGCCTGAAAGCTAGAATTAATTTCGAGTACCTGGTCGAGAAGATGTCAAATCTAAGGATGAGCAGTCTATCTCTTTCTAACTTGTTGTTTTAAACTGACCGTTAGTCAAGCTGGTCATATTCTTCCCCTTGAAACTCGATAACATTAATTCAACAATTAATTGTTTTTTCTGGTTCTCTTTCATTTTCTTATTGAAATTCTTTTTACTTATGTTATTTTTTTATGTTTGATGATTAATTTACTTTCAAAAAAATTGTTTATTGTTCGAGATATTTATAATTAATTGTTAATGAATGAAGTGTGTTTTTAAGAACAGAAATCAAAGTGCTATAAAGCGCTGTTGATGAACGCCAAGCAACAACTATTACACTTATCAGGCGCTTTGCAGGACTTTGCAGGCTGGGTCATTCCATCCAGGCTTGAAACATGGTCTGCTCACCGAAGCCGCGCAAGCTTATTTCACAGCACAACAGTGAGGTCGTTGTACAATTATTTTCAATGGATAAATTAACAGTACCTGTTACAATTCTCACAGTCAAGAAGTGGCTTCATTAACTAAAATAAACTGACGCGTTGTTTGACTCTACCAGGTTATGTTTTCATTTGCAATACTGCTCGATAAATGCTCGAAATCTAATAGACAAACCAACAATTGGCAACCTTCCGGCAACCGGCAAGCTTCCGGCTTAAAACATAAAAGGGGCCAAGGTCTGATTATCGAGCTACTTGTTATTAAAAAGTTTAGTGAGCTAGAAATGGTCATCATGGATTCTTTCATGATAAAAGTATGATGCCACTGGTTCCTTACCGTCAAAGTTAATTGCATTGTAAGTCCGTTCCCTTGACTTATAGGGTGAGATGAAAACACTGATGAAATTCAGCCATAATTGTTGTTATTTCTGCCCTTTCGTCTGACAGCTGTCAAATTTCTTCCAGAAACAGCTGCCATTGCTGGATTAACCAGAAAATTAGTTATTCGTACTGGAGCTCAAGCGTGATTGCATAATCCATTTATATTAAGCTGGAAAATTCCAAGTGGCTATCGTTTCTGCCCTCCAGCATTTAAGTTTTAATAAATCTTTTATGTCTTGTATCGTCACTCGTTACCGTGATATTGGTAGCGTAGCCTGACGTCAAGGAAGAGGACAAAAACAAATAGCTTCATCGCCAGCTATGGGCCTTTGGAGTTCCAAAAAGTGCACGAAAAAAGTTTGACTCGGACGAGAAAAAAAAAGTTGTTGAGGATAGTTTTCTCATACTGGAAATTATTTGTTATCTAGCAGTTTGTGAACATAGAAATACAAATCGTGTTTATTTGCCAGAGAGGTCTGGTGAAAATTTACATCTTCGATTGGGCACCAGCACTCAAAAACCAGCCATGGTGTGATCCGCCATATCTGCCGATGGTCGCACACAGCTCGTATTCATCGACAGTGGAGTCAAAAGAAATAATCAAAATTTTCGCAAACATATTTAGGTGGAAGTTTTGGGCACGCAAACATTTTGGCCACAGCCTTGGGAAATTCCAACAGGATTTAGTACGCGCCTCTGAAGAATGCTTACGAAATGTGGTTCTTTGCTTCAATTCCACCGTTCGATGGCCACCAAAATCACCAGAAGCCTGGGATGGTTTGGAAAGTAAGGTTGGCACTAAAAAATATTACAGTGTTGATTACCTCAAGCATACGCTTCGCCGAGAATGGGCCAAAATGCAGCAGAGCCACTTTCGGGCATCTAAGAGTCATAATGCGTGCCAAAGGTGACCAATTCGAACAAATCTGAATTGATTACAAAACAAAAATCATCTTTCAATCTTTCATTCATTAGATTGCAAAATAATTTCAAAACCATATTAAATTTTACTTTGTTGCAGTTTGCTCATCTCACCCTGTGTTTTATTTTTTTGTATGATTTGATTTTTTTAGAAGGATACAAGTAAGATGCTTCTAGTCGTTTCAATGCTTCTAGTAAAAACTTTGTGATGTGCTTAACTAGTAAGTTTCAACTATACCCAAGCAATGAACTGTTAAGGTTAGAAAAATATAATTTCCAACGGGAATCAGGGTATCAGTGTTGTTAGTGTGAAATCACTGACATATGAATATATACAATCCAAGAGATAGTCAGAAAAAAGGGTAGAATGGGGAATAAGAAGTCAACGAACGATTCAGAACGCAACATTAAGGCTAAATATACAAGATTCTTTATGCGACAAATTTTAACCAATCCTTTCCTGCGCTGAATTGAATTATTAAACAACATTAAAGGTATTCTGGTTTTCCGGGGTTAAAATGTATAGATAGTTTGGGTCATCAGGCTAACATTTGCCTATATATCCGTGGTAAGAGACCCCGAAAAGAGTGTCCGATTTTGACTATTCAGCACTGTATAATACTGTTTGTTTTCAAATTTCTTTTGATTCTATACTAATGGATAGTAAAATAGAAATCCCTTTGAAGTGAAACGTTTGCACCAAGATCAGGGTTAACCATTGTGAGCTTTTGCGGTAAAAAATCATAACTACCCGAGTACGAAAACATTAAAGCATAGTTATGTTTTGCATGAGCTCTCATTAGTCTGCAACATGATCACGTTCCCTTCCTCGAATACTGAGCTGCTTTTCCTTTTCGACTGTGTTGTGCTTCACATTAAGCGCGTTGGTCCGACCTAGTGGAATATGGAAATCGATTTTCACCAGGGTCAGCAGTTCGTTACAAAAGGTAAAAACTGTACCTTCCAAATTGCCCGCAAGACTGTTCGGTGAAGATACGATGTTTAACGCGATTATGAACGCAAGCATATTAAATCGCTCGTCTCGTTACATGCTACATGTTGGCATTTAAATTGGTCCATAAAATTCTCTCTCTTCCTCCTTGGCGTTGTGCCCTCCCTTTTTTAATGCATTACTCCGAAAATAAATGTTCGCCAAAGCCTCATAGGGTTATTGCCATGATTGACAGAATTGCACAGAAACACATGATGGGTGTATGAGGTTTCCGAAGTACCTTTCTTTAACACACGGCGCACCGTTGGAACTACAATGCTCATGTATCTCATCGTACGTGAATGGTCCTCTTTCCCCCCCGTCCGTCAAACCCGCACCACCCTTTGACCGTTCGACGACACCATATGGCAAGGGCGCGGTGTTCAATAAAACATTATGCCAATGGAGCTCATGTCTAGCCCCGTGCGCGCCGTCTTACTGCAAATGCAGATGTATTTATTCCACCTCCAGGGGGCCAGCTTGTCTGCTGTAGTGTGTGTCTATGTCTTGACATAGTTTTTGTGGCCGATGGTGCTGCTGCTGCTGGGAGTTTCCTTTTGGCGTTAGGGCGAATGCTTCTTGTTGCTTGGGTATTGCGATTCCAGCCTCTTGTCGCTCTCCCCTGGGTTGCGAAGAAACACTTCTCGCATGCTCCTCCCGGTCGGTCTCGGCTGTTTCCCGCCGCGTGAATATAGCGTTTCCTGTTCCTTTCCTTGTTCCAGTGCCGCTGGTGCAGAGCGTGCATACGCACCACCACCACCCCCCCCCACCAGCAAGAGGATTTTTTAATGAGAAAAGCTCATCCCAGAGGCGGAAATAATGAAATGCATTGTTATAATAATATCTTCGTCTTTACTATCGCCCAGAAATGGTGTTAGGTAGGTCCTGCTTGTTGCTCTTCTTCTGTTCTCAGTAGCTTAATATGCTTCTTTTTTTTTGGTGGAAGATTGTCCAGTATACAGCATACACGTGAGCACCGTAATCGGGGAGAATATTATGTATTCCGGGGGGTTTTGGGAATAAAGTGCAAGCAGCGACCCGCTGATGTTTACCGCATACATTACCACCCAGCTTCACGACCCTTCCTGGTCTGGTTTTGCCCCCCAGACTGGGAGCGGCAAATATTCAGTTTGAAGCCACAGGAAGTGGAGAGTGAAGCGTTTGCTCACGCGAGTTTTGTTTTTCATTTTCGGTTCCGTGGCGGTGGGGTTGAATTATTTTGACGGCTGGGTGTGCTCTGGTGAAGGGAAATGAAAAAAAAAAAACAAAATATGAATATTGATGGATGCGCTGAATATGTAAAGTCCATAAATACATGTTTGTTGGGCGATGAGAAATTTCCTTATCACCTCGGTATGATCGAATAAAAGGAATGAGGCTTTTGGAGGTTTTTTTTTAACGAGACCTAAAAACGCTAGTGCTACAGGCAATCGAGCATAGACGAATATTGAACATTGTATCTTGGGATGATCCAAACGGGATTGGTTGATGATGAGATTTGATATTGATTTTCTTTTTGGTCCAAAAACTAAATTATTGAAAGCAGAAAACTAATGATAAAATGGCATAAATACTTCATTCAGCTCAATGCTGAATGGATTGATCAGTGTTATCTCCATTTGGTAAGGTAACATGCTTTAGAAATGTGTAACAGTTTTACCATAATGTAGTCCAGAGTTCTTCCCTGTTTTTTTAGATTGTTTATTCCATATCTGATCTTTTCTGAACTAAACGCGGAATTGATAGAGCATTTTTTCACGCGTTAAGCTTAAGCGCGTTATCAACGACGACCTTTTTATATCACGCACGTTAATCGCTGATTTACGATAAGTTTTATTATAGGTTTATAGTATAGTTATTAGTAGAACTGTTTTATTGTAAATAATTAGTCTTTTGTTTAATAATTAGTACCAATCTTACTTTTCAAAATATCTCAGGCACAAATAGTCCAAAGGATTAGCAACTGATGATTTTGGTGGCCATTGTACGGTGGAATTGAAGCGAGAAACCTCATGTCGTAAGCATTCTTGGGTGGCGCGTGCTGACTGCGATAGTGCTGAGTCCTGTTGAAATTTCCAAGGTCTGTTGCCGAATCGTTTGCGTGCTCGTTCAAAATATTTTCGTAATAGATTTGCGTTTTTTGTTTTTACTTCACGGTCGATCAATACGATTTTTTTGTTTGTTCAAAAACTGCTCGATAACGAATGGTTTGTCATGGGAGAAACCCTTTTTCGGCAGTTCTCCATTTTCGGCCATGCGAAGCAGCTCTTTGGCTACTGTGAGTCATTTTTTTTTGTTGTGAATCGGCAAGATCTTGCACTTTTTGAAACTTTGATGGGTTTAATCTAAACTCACTGTTCAATATTTTCCGAACGGCATATTGCGATATGTTCAGCTCACTTGCAATTTTTTTTCAACGCTACGATGCGAAATCCATTAAAACCGCTTCTTCCCTTTCCGAACCATATCTGTCGAAGTTGCTGTCTGGCGATGTTGCCGCTAGAGGGCTGCAATGGCAAACACTTGTGATATGCAAATATGAAGCAATTACGCTATCACTTTTGAACTCCTACTAACTACAGGAATAATTTCTTTTCTGAAAAACTGACACTAAAATGTTTTTGTGCGTTTGTAAATAATATAATGAGCTGTCACTGGAATATATCTGACAGCAGGTTTGCGAGCGGTTCAGAAATAACGGCAGTTTGAAATTGGTTGCAGTTTTTTCATGTCACCTTTCATGCTCTTTTTATTATAATTCGGTCATTTTATTTTTCATCAGTTCTTAATGAACTTAATGATAAATGATCAAATTTAAATTAAAGCATATTTTTTATATTTGTTAGCGCGTGCCTTTCGTATGCTTTTAAAGTATCTCAAACACGTTTCTATTTCAAACTCTGTTTCGAAGCTTTACCTCTCAAACGTTGAAAATATTTTGCGTAAGTAGTGTGCCTTTTGTACATTGAGAGGCACAAGAAACTTTTTTGTATCTAAGTCAAAGGTGAAATAATGAAATGAAAGTTTTAATAGATCTTTTACCATGAAGTTCGTATAATCAACTTGTTTTTGTGAAGCTTGTTTAGTGAAATAAAAAAAAGTAATTATTTTTTTCCCAATTGCATTTCGTGTACGTACGAATAAAGATTTGAATTCAATTTAAATACTGGCTCTGTGTCACGTGTTTGTTTGCGATTTAAAACATCTTCGCCATATTTATTGGCTGCATCACGCATGTGTTTGAATCCATTACACAGCCTCAGACGCCTTCTAAAACATATTTGCATTCTCTTTTAAGTTTTGTTGAGCATTTTTTTCGTAAAAATTTGAACCCTTTAATATGGCTTGTTTTGCTATTTATATTTGTGGTAAATGCTTTATTCTATGTTTAGAAAGAAAAGTTTGGAAACAACATTTACTAGGTGGTTGTTTTTAAAACCCTAGCAAAATGGTAATTTAATATGGTTCATGAAACATCCTGAAAAAATCCTATATGCACTTATTAAATAACATTGCGCTTTTAAGTGTGCCATTGATACTCTTGGTATATTGTACCGTTTGCGTTTGCCGCTTTTACTATCTCGCAATAAAAGAACTTTGCGATACTGCCTGTGCATCATTGAAGACATTATTCAATGAGTCAATTTGAACAGAATATCATACTGTCTGTAAGTTCGCATAGTACATTTGGCAAAAAATCATGCTTGCATATGACATTAAAATAAGGGAAAAAATTTTGCATGGATGGATTTTGATTTATTAGATTTAATTATAATTGTAGGTCCAACATTTTAGACCTAGTCTGGAAATGATAGCTAGGTGCTGAAATGATAACTAGACTGATGTGACTTCGTAGAATTATTTTATGTACGTTGTTTCTCATGTGTCGTAAATTCGTGGATGTATTATCTGTGCGTTGATTTCTATAATCCATAAATCCATGCAATTACCAAGCCGGTTGTATGACCGATAACAGAGAGCTAGTGAATAAGACAAAGTACAATCCTCGTTACATTGTATAACAGAATTACGTGATGCGAATTACGTGAACTTGTCGCATAACATACACCATATTACACACAAAAATAATGCTTATAATATCAGCTAAAGTTACAATAATTTTGGTAATTTCTTTGTTTTTTGTTTATAGGAACGCTTCTCACCGACGTCTCCTCAGAAACCATCGCGCATCGACTGGGGCCGGATAGAGAAAGTATGTGGCCCCGTACCAATCTACTTGAAGAATCTGCTAAAGATGTGCGGCTACGAGGCGGAAAGCAGTCTGCGAAATTTAAATGACGATGACTTCATTGATATGGAGCGCTTCGCCCGGGAAGAGCTGATCCACCTAGTGCCGGCGACCCAATTCTACTTCCACATCTTCTGCAGCGATCCAGCCCGCGAATTTCGGCTCGTTCCGGGCCACCGAAAGCTGTTGCTGCAGATTAGTGCCTATCTCAACTACACCAAGGTGGCAAACGAAATTCAACGGCCCGAACCGGCGCACCGTATCCCGGCCGAGCTGACGATGCAGCGAGAGCGCGAGCGGGAGCATCGGCTGCTTATGGCTCAGCAACAACATCAGCAACAGCAACTGCAGAAAGAACAGAGCCAGCAGAAAGAGCACCTCCAGCAGAAGGAACAGCAGCAACTGTTGCAGCAGCAGCAACAGCTCTTGCAAGAAGTAGTCCGAATGCACCAACAGCCACTCTCGGAGATGCAGGAGCAGATACTGTCCGAGCTGAAAATGTCGCACAAAAACTCACCCCTCGCGTTCGAGCAGGCAACGGTGTTTCCTCCGCTCAGCGACGAGGAGCGCATCAAGAAGATTCAGGGCTGCATTGTCAAGCTGATCGACATGTGGAGCGAGAAGCAACCCATCAAGCTGCAGATCACGGAGGAAATGATCAACGTGACTTACGAGACCAATGGCTACAACGCATTCATTAAGTGTCCCATGTGCGCGGTGCAAATAAAGGTTTCGAAGCTGCCGACGAAGAAGGGCGATCGGTTTGTGATCTCCAACTTCTCGAAGCACATCATCAAGATGCATTTTTCTCAGCTTAGCGAAGGCGCCGGCGGCGGTGGAGGTGTTATCGGCGCGGGTGCTAATGGTGTCGGTGGGCACACGGGATCGGTTGGTTCGGATCGACAGCTAAGCATGGACAATGTGTCGTCCTACTATGGAGGGGAGAACTCGGACAGCAACACGTACCCTTACGATGACTTTGGTTCGGGCAAGCGCCAGAAGCTGGACGAGGATGAGGACGACATGGATCCGGTGCCACCACATTTGCTGCATCCGTACGTTAGCATTAAGGACGAAATTATCGATCTGGATGCGTAGCAGCCTGCGAGATCCATCTCAAAACGTGCTAAAACGATCCGTCGGTTCGAGCGCGGCAAAAACACGTTGCGGGCACGAAAAACGATACAAATAGCTAGATGAAAACAACGCATAAGCCAACCTTTCCATTCCTCAATCAAACCAAATAGCCTCTCTTAGCTTGTTGACTCTCATAGATTAACGTTTTGCATCATTGGATAGTAATAAGCTAGGCACAGTTAGTTACATTTTAACTGTAATACGAAGGGACTAACTTAACGTGAGATGTTTTGCGGTCAAGAAAATGATTGACCGGAACTAGCTGTTTTATTTACTCTAACAATTTAATTTAATGGACTGACTGGCCGTGACGTCATGTCCTATTATACAAGGGGTATGAGAAAAGACTTAATTTTGGAACCACTGGGGCTGATATGATGTGCGTTTGCCGTTCTACATGGTATACTGTTAGCGGACATCGTGTAGGTAGGATGATAGGAAATGGTGTACATAAGAGAAACGTTAAATTATATTAGTAAATGAACAATAAATCCAGGAACTATTTTGTTGGATGTGACAATGTATTATTTCTTATCCGTGCAGGAAAAACAACGATTATTTTACCATCCCGCAAAGGTAACAATAGAAAAATGCCGTTCAATCCGTCAACGAACCCTTCACACAAGATGGCACACAAGCTGGATGCGAGCGCGCAGCTTGGATTCAAGTCGCTGGCGGAGCTTTTCCGTATTTGAATTTGATGTACACCGGAATGCTATGCTTGTGATTTTGTAATGATTTGCATTTAATAGTTTTAATTTTGAATAAGTAAAAAATAATAAATGGGAGTAATTTACAAAATTGACGGTACGATAGAAGAAATGTACACGGTTTTTCCCGTTTATCATTAAGCTTTTTTGCATGCAATATCGTTAGGTTGCATCAAAACTCGTTGTTCTGTTATGTGATTTTTTTTTAATAAGTCAAAATTTCGAAGCATTTTCCTCATGTTAAAAAGAATAAAACAAAAATATATTTTGCTACGGAAAAACCTGACGTGTGAGTGCATTATTGAAATAAGCGTTGAAAATAAAAGCACTTCAAACAACACTGTAAATAGCAGCAGCAGCTTATCATTATCTCACTACAAATCTGCTCGTATCTTGTGAACGAACAGTAACTTTAACACCTTTCTTTGCACTTTAAATTAGTAATGCCTTGGCTGACTGTTTAATAATTGCTACCACGTTTACGTTAGCCCAAGAGCCACTTGAGAAGGCTGGTGCAAACGGGATGGGCTTGGTGAACTTTGGAGTAGCCACTGAAGTGCGTGGGAGCGGCTGAAGTGAGGGACAAGTGGAATTCCCGCCGCACTGATGACGGTTGCTTATCAGCCGGCGGTCTTGCTGTGGCAGAAGGAGCATATAAAAAAGGGCCCAACGCTCAAGCCAGAACCATTCCCTTACCTCAAAGTACATCCATCAAGATGGTGCGCCGTTCGGCTGTGGTTTCTCTGGTTCTGGTGGCGCTGCTGGGCACGGTACTGTCCGACCCAATCTGGAACCGCATCGTCGGCGGGCAATTGGCGGAAGACACCCAAATGCCGTACCAGATTGCGCTCTTTTACAACGGCAACTTCCGTTGCGGTGGCTCGATTATTGACGAACGCCACGTCCTGACGGCGGCCCATTGCGTGCTGGATGGTGGTGTGCTGTAAGTTGCCTTCTGCTGCGTTCGATGAGTCGTCGGGCCGGCTCTTGAAGGATCGATTCGATTTAATTGTAATGATGGAAACCTTTATCTACTTTCCCCTCCAGTCTCGATGCGGACAGGTTTGATGTTCACGCCGGGTCAGCAAGCTTGAATGCCGGAGGTCGGATGTTCCGGGTTCGGGCGGTGTACCCGCACGAGGACTATGGTAACTTCCAGCACGATATCGCCGTGATGGAGATGAAAGAGCGGTTTCCCTTTCACAAGTACATCCAACCGATCGAGCTGATGGATGAGGAGGTTCCACTTGGCAGCGAGGTGGTGATTTCTGGTTACGGACGCGTCGGTAGCAACCTGCCGACCTCACCCGCACTGCTGTACACCTCCATGTTTGTGGTGGAAGATGAAAACTGCAACGGTATCAGCGAAGGACTGATGTGCATTGATAAGGAAGGCAGCTTTGGTGCCTGCAATGGAGATTCGGGCGGTCCGGCCGTGTACGACGGCAAGCTGGTCGGTGTGGCCAACTTCATCATCGACTTCTGTGGTGGAAACCATGCGGATGGGTATGCGAAGGTGTCGTACTATCTTGACTGGATTCGTCAATTCTTGGAGTAAGGACCAGCTGGCAAATGGGTCTGTCAGGGGCGAACAATTAAAGGGTGAACGAAATAAATTACGCAGAGTAACAATTTATCAAATGCGCTTATTTTAATACGTACTTTACATATTTTTCGACAACAGCGCCAAAACGTTGTGTATGTAATCTGATAGCGTTACAGGAAAGAGTGCCGGCACATTGCTGTGATACATGGGCGACCCAATACGCTGCTCGTTTTTCTTCAAAAGCAAAATGAAAGTTACGGGTCCGGGAAAAAAAAATGTGTTTCTTCTATGAAGCATGATGGAAATTGTAAAAAATGGCTATACAGGAACACAACCAAGCCAATTTAGTAGTCTTTTCTACAAACTCTGGGAAAGCAGTTGCATAAAAAAATTGCTGTATGTCGTAGCTCGTTACTGACATAAATGAAAACAATACAGATATGATGTTAATGTTACAATATAGGTTGAAAAAAAAAAGGATTTTGAAAAGAAATGGAAATTTAGTAAATGTCTACAAAACTACAACTGAAAATTATTGAGAATAAACGTGAGTAAAACAAAACATTATCTATTCCGCTTGTTGAACCATTTCAAAGCAACAAAAAAGCGTAAAACGCTTATTGTGGATGGATTTTATCTACTGCCACTGGAGCGAAAATTGTTGCTATCAGTTTACTTCAAAGCGCACACACGTACTTCGATGGTGGTTGTGCAGATTGGAAGACCAAAGCGATGGCATATTTTTAACGAACGGTAGAAGAAAATATTACAGCACAGAGTGTTCTCATTGGAACAACAATTTGAGGTACAGAATGTGCTTCGGTGTTCATACACCTGGATGTTCCGATGGCAGACTGTGTTTGCTTGTCTTCTGTTTTAACTAAAGAGGTTTTTTATACTTTTTTATGCACTTTGTACAGCAGGAACCTGCGATTCGTTAGAAATTTAATCAGTAGGTACAGCTAAAATATATTGCTTGATTTGTTAGTTTTTGTTCGAGTTTGTGGTTCATCCTCTTTTTTCACATACCCTGCTCCTACACACCGCCTAAGATAGATCGTAGTACCCGTTTCACGAAGATGGCAAGCGCATTGACGTCCTCCGCTGTCCGTCCTCCACAGGATTCATACCCGTAGAGCGCGACTGGCTAACAACCGGTCCGTTCTACTAAAACAACCGTTAATATATCGAGCTAGAATAGAAAATACCACCTGTGCCAACCCGTTTGGTTTTCCTATGATCTTTTTTAGGAATAAAGGATCATTTTACACACTATAATACGGCACTAACCAACTTAACTAATACTAAACCTACCAGTATTAACCTTTTTATCAAGTTATAGCCATTTTGTGGTCATGGCCTACTATAGATCATTTCAAAACACCTCGATTGTCGCTCTTTATTCGCTTTACCATTGCATGGCTGAAAGACATACGTAGGTATTTGAACTATTTTGATATAGTCCCAGGCTTTTCCGTTACGATAAGTTCTTTAAAGGGAATTGTAGGATCTGGCTGTACGATAATCGCCTGCACTTCTATACTTTCTCTATACTTTTTAGGAGTACTTTTAACCCGAGATGAGTGACTGTTGGAACGAAATATAATTTTTAAATTTGTTTTTGTCTCGTTAATCTGCATTCCGGGGTTCTCTATCAATGTTCAACTATTGGAGAGAGTCAATCACTTCAGTGGCAGTAAAAAGATTATTCTTATTAAGGGTTTTAGTCATGCATGGTCGAGATTAAAAAAGCACTCATTGGGTAAGATCAAGGACTATCAGAGCACTAATGTGCTTTTGGACATTTCTGTGACTTATTGGGGACATAGAGTACTCTTAGTAAGATAGTCAATCCTGCGTATGCGGGCCGGCAGCGGTCCGAAAGGGATTCGATGCAACGTCGGGCGTTGTTTGATAATAAATATTTTATTCCAAAGATTTCCAGCAAAATACTTCACATGCAAGGAGAAAATCACTATATAGCAACACCACGATACACGCCAATGTCTGGCACTGAACGCTTTAGCATATCTCGAGTTTTTGCGTAAATCAAATTTCTCTTCAAACATCGTTTATGCTTCTTTCAGAAGAGTTGAATTGTGAATTTGTACAAAAGTTTTTAACAAAATTTTGCGATCACGTCCAGTTTAAAATTGTGAGTGTTGTTATTCTAAGGTCAAACTTGCACTTCATGAACTAAAAAATTAAAAAAAGATTAAAAACAACAATACAAAATTTCTTTAAAGTATTTAAATGAACCAGATTGATTTGAGGAATCTGATTTTTCTATAGATTAAAGTCAACTTTTCAGCTTGATCTGTAATTATTCTGCTAGACATTTTACTATGCAACTATCCGCATGATCTATCCACTGCTGCTGATGTTATTGGTGTAGACAGGATGTTCAGTGCTATGAAAGAAAATTAAGAAATCTACGAAGAACTTATGGAAAACCAAAAACCCATGATTCAATCCTTCCAATTGTTCCACAACAAAATCATAACGGGGGGAGGGGGAGGGTCGGTTTGATATGTGGTAGCCCACTTTCTAACTAAACCTACCATTCAGATCTTTCCAACCGTTCATACCGTATCAATCGAACGTACAGTTTCGACCGAACCTACCGGTCCTACCGAATCTGATATTCAAGCTGAACCTGCCAGGGTCTAAATTGTGTACCTAGTTCTCATCGTTTCGTTTGCGAAACAGAACGAACCTACTACGTAAATTACGGAACGCGCACCACTAGTGAGCACCGGTACCCATTCTTCTCCTTACATTTTGATGTGAAGCGTTCGTTATTCTATTCGTCTGAGTTGATCCTGTTCCTTTGCGTATGTCATCATGCTATGGCTGTTTCTGTTTTGCTCGGTATGACTCGTTTTACAATATTGAAATTATAGTATCCTTTCAAAAGAAATATCGAATACCGAAATAATATGCTTTTCCAATATAGGGGAATTGAATTGATTGAATTTAAAGAGGCAGCCTTAACTATTCAGCAGTGATTATGAATGTTTAATTAATGAAAAACGTACATCTTCACATACTCGATGAAAGAAGCATTTAAAAGGCATCCCTTTCCATTTTCCGATACTGAACATAATAAATTAAATGATTGATCAGATTCGTGGAATTTTTCGAATATGCGGATACATGGTAAATTACAGTGTATTTTCATTACCTACCAATTCACATCCGGCGACCAAAGCCCCTGACCTTTGGCGCCGCACTTTGTGTTTATAATTATGATGAGTAGTGAAGCCAGTTGTGTGTCGCCACCGCCCGATGCGACCATCAGAACTCGGTACCTTCTTTATATTCACACACTCGCTCCCACACACGCGTCCCGGTGACACTGCGAAATAAAATGTATCCCAAACCGGGGAGACGGTTTCGACGACGTACATTAATTACCGTGCTCTTTTCAGAAAGAAACCGTATCCCGGGACGGTCATGTAGGGTGGCGGCGCGGGGACATTGCCAGCATAAATGCCAAACATTTATCTTGCTTTCAGGTTGATGTATTCTACTTTTGTGCCTTTTTTTACATCTCTTTGCACACCATTTGGGGCGGGGGTGGTGTGCCGTTCGTTAGGCCGATTGAATGCAATTTAAAGCCTGTCTCGGTCCGGTTTGAAATAAATGGCCGCACGGTAAATTGTAGCTTATTTTGCCGGTGGATGTGTGGTAGTTTTTCCATCGGTGTCGGAGGTTGTAAATCAAGTTTATTGCAACAATTAGCATAGTCTTCAAAGCGATCCCCAATGTCAACCGATTTAATCCAAGTTAATCTTGTCAGCGGGTTAGATCAGTTTCGGTACGGATAACGTAATAGGACGCAATGAAGCTTTTCTGTCGGAGAGAAAGATTTTACTAAATGTTATAAATTATTTGTTAGAAAAATGTTTTTGGAGGTGTCGATGAGGCTGAACGTTCATATCAAAAAAGGGGTTTTAAATGGCTAAGAGTAGCTTTGGTAAACTATTTTCATGGTTAGACTTAGTGGTCGATCTGGTAAATGGAAGACTGTGAGCGCATATACTAATTTGGACCCTTTTTGATTTAATTTAAATCACGTATTCAATTATTCTTCTTTAGTGGCCTAAACCAGCGCACTAATGTGCTTTGGCTCTTTCTGTGACTGAGTGTAACCATCCATATCAAGATTGTTAATCTAGCGTATGGGGAGTTGTGATTTTGTGTACCCGTAGCAGAATAGTCAACCCTGCGTATGTATTCAATTACTTTTTGCTAATTTATTTTTATTCGGTAGTAACGGCCAGGCCGTATTGCTACTTTCGGCTTATAAAAACTTATTAAAAATCTAACAAAATATGATTAAAAATCAAACTTAAAAAATGAACAGAGAGCGTTTTATCAAATAATAGAAGCTTTTTCTTTCCAGAGGTTAAAAAAAATGGAGAAATATTTCATCCAACAAGGTATTCAATTTAAGCAATACGGCCTGGGCGTCACTACCGAAATAAAAAAGGGGTTTTTTTTTATTCGGTAGTAACGGCCAGGCCATATTGCTATGTTTTCAATTTATCATGCGTAATATGTATTAAGTCGTGGATCTGATTATGTACCTGAAAATATATCTGATGTTTGACAAATACAGCAGAACCTCACTAGTTGGGCCCTTATTAGTTAGGTTAATTGATGGTTGATACCCCTATAGTTGGATCGTATGCCATCTAACAAGGTTTTTTCATGAAAGTGCATGATACACTTTCTTTTTTCTGCTACAATTGATACATTGTTTTTCAAAACTAATGTTAGTTTAACAAAAATTTTGTCTGCTGAAGAGTAGTAAAACTAACAATTATCCAAAATCTATACAAAAACCAATGATTTTTGGGTACAATCGACAAGCGTAATAGCACATGGCTACTTGGATTGTTAATGCATAACTGCATAGCTGTCAAACAACCTAACTATTGAGTATGAATTCACTAGTTGGGGCCCAATCCCAACTATTGAGGTTTAACTGACAAACTGAACATGACTCTGGACAATTACCATTTGGAACAGATCAGAACGAGACTGGATACTCCAGGATGAGACGGGACGAGCTGGAAAAGGAGCAAATTCATATAATCGAGCGAGTTCAATCTAGCTCAATTAGACAAGTCTTGCCTTATCAAGTACTAATCAAGTCGTGATGGATCCATACTGGACATACGTCTTGATGGACTGGACGTATTTTAACGGCTTAGAAACAATTTTTTTCACGTACAAAACATACGTCATGGTTATGTACTGCCATGCTCTGCCATTCGCAACAAAGTGGATTCGCCAAGTCCTTTAAAGACGTCAACACGCATTCGGGAAGAATCGCAGGCTATTGTAGGTGGGAATATTACGAGGAAAATTACACTATCACCATTTTGCAACGTTATAAACGTGTCAGTACAGTATTTTACTGTATAAGTAAGTAATAATAGTATGTAAAATTTGCGAGAGAAACACTGTTTCTTATAAAACAAAATTCAATTTTGTAATAATTACTTTGAATGAAAATTCTGCGTTTTTTTATTTGGTAAGTGATTTGTTATAAAAAAAGCTTTCCAAGCTGTTTTGTGTGTTAATGAAATAATGTCAATTTGTCGTTTACTACGGATATTTTATTTTTATCGTAGTTATTCTTCTATAAGTTTTTTTTTCTTTTTTGAGTCTGCTCAGGCATGTTAACACATATTAGTCTAGCGGTATTTTATCAAGTTTGTTGAGTTTGTTGTTTGCCTGTTGCAATTATCACACTATTAAATTCTTTTAAATGCATTTATTTATAATTTCATTTATAATCATTTAAATCTGTAATATCAATATGAATGTGATTTAAGAGATAATAGGCCAAATGAATTCTTTTTAATAGTATTTTTTAACAGAATAGGGTTCGTCATAGCTCGTCAGTTGAGAGTTATGATGTACAAAATGAGTCGATTTAATCACAACTAAAAGCATGTAAATTTTTTAAAGTAAAACAAGCATAGTTTCTGTTACAAAATTAACACTTTACTTACTGACACACTTTTAAACATAAAAAAATATGTTTAGCTAACAACTCATCCTTACGATCCCACTAACGATCCCATCAATTTTTCCTTTAAAGCTCTCCATCTATGCTCTATCTATGTTTCTGCATTCGTAAAGTTCGTAAAGTTCGACATCCTTGCCGCCCGGTTAAAGCGCCAGCATCACTGTGAAACAATACTTCAAACGTTTTCCCGTCGGCCCATCCGCACTTTACATATGATGGCAATGCAGGATGGATTTATGAAATCCTCTTTTTCCGCCCTTACTTTTTACTGCCTGGTTTATCGTCAAAATTTTTCACGATTGATCGATTCCACCCCGGGCCGGGTCGGTTGGCTACAGCCGGGACACGGTCTCCTCGGTTCGGATTGTTTGCGGAGCCTGTCCCTGTTGCTTGAACTCTCGGGACTGTGTGCTGGTGGGCTGGAGGTGACGTTGGGTTGTTGTATTGTTTTCCATCGGTAACATTTCCCACAGCCTGGAGGTAAAAGTTGGCATAACTTTGAACCTTCGAAATTGCTTTTCATCGGAGCCCAGGGGTAGATACAGTCCGCTCGTTTCAATCACTAACATCATTGCGCCATGCGTCCCCGATCTCCACCTGCTAGCGCACAGGAATTTCAGAACGAAATCAAGAATGTTCGCAATTATTCGGATTTGAAACGGTGGGCAGAGTGTCGCTGTAACCAAACGGCTGTAGCAGGCATATTACGTATGTGCAGACCTTCGTTCGGCAAGCTTTTTCACCTTCTCTCTCGTTCTCTCTTTTATGTTCAGCTTAAAAGGTGCTTGAGGTATACCTTTTTTAAGAGTTTACACGCGATAGGATGTTGATGAGCTTTGAACGTTATGGCGGCTAAAGCAAAACACACACACACACACATACACACGGCCAAGCCAATCGCAACAAATTGTTTCACACGAATCGCTTGAGCGAGAACTTGAGAGGATGGAAAAGTTTGAGCGGTTGAAAAGAAGGGAAAAAGGCTTAAACATTCTATCTGCTGTGACGTCAAATGACGGCTTGATAGACACGAAGTAATTTAGTGGAAATGTTGGTGAGAGCTGCTTTGTGCAGCTTTGTTTTTTTTTCTGTTTTCAAATTATGATTATTTTTGAACAGCGAGTTAATGGCGCCTAGTGAAACATGAAAGAAAATGTTCTGAAATTGATTGCTAACGATTTGCCTTTCTAAGAATATTCCACATGCTTAGGTGCGAGCATTATAATCTTTGCGTTGTAAACCTTGTGTTGCTACATTAAGTTATCACTTTTTTTTCACAGGCCTAAAAGGTCTAAAAAAAGATTGCGTATGGATTTTTTTACGACTCTTCCGGTTCCACGCCTCAGGTTCGTTAATTGAACTTCCACAGTATGTAATAAAGTCAGTAGCTTGGACCCGCAATGGTTGTTGAGTTAAATAGAATGAAGAAAATCGAATGTACATAATAATTATGCTTATTATAAACGCATTTTTGTGGTTTGTTAGTAAAATGGGCTCGTTTTCTGGTAACGTACTTTGATAAAGTAAGTTAACAACAGTAAAATATACGAAAATAAGAAAGTAATCTAAATGAAGTAATTTATAATACTGTTTCAAAAAAAGTAGTGAGGACGTTAAATTAACTAAGAAAAACCCCTTTACAGTTGAGTGTCATTTGTTGATTGCCTAACCTAACGAGGTCCTTTTTGGTTCAGATGAATGATTTTTCTCCTCTAGTGTGTTTGTTGAGGTTTAATATATTTTAATTAATTAATTTTTAAAAAGTCCCTCTCTGTGCCATCTTTTTTTATTCGGTAGTAACGGCCAGGTAGTATCGCTGCTCTGATCCATCTTATCTAAGAAAAAATTAAATCTTGCTCTCTAGTGTAAAAAATTCTTTACAAAATTGTGTACAAAACCTCATATAGATGCATCATATTTTTGCTTTACTTGGAGTCGTTTGAGTCTGATTTTTCCTTTGGTTTCACAACAACCGATATGGTCATAAGGCCTGCTTGAGCGACTCTTGGCAACAACCTAAACGGGCGGGTCAAAAAATTACTAAGATGCGACTGTAAAGTTTTGAAAGATTGTTGATATGTTTCGTTTAGTTTTGTTTAGTTGATTAATAAATTGACGGACCACATAGTCCAATCAATATTAAAACAAAAATTTTCAATTCAGTGCAATTACAATAACACAAATCACGAAATAATGCGTCAGTCAGTCACACAGATGCTCTCATAGTATTTAGGCGAGTTTACAACTCCGTCGTCGATAATCCGGGTTCGAACATCTCACCCGTTGAGTTGAGTTGATGGCACATAGAAAACAAAGAGTTGCGAGAACCATAGGACGTCCGCGGAGGCACATACAGTCCCACCGATGAGGGTAGCGCTGGACAGTCAATAGGCTCCCGTTGAGGAGCCCATCTATGACTACGGGTCATTCGATCTTGCTGTCGACGCCTTCACTGCCTTTGTGTCCAACGCGCTTACCGAGTGTACCCCGCTTAAGCTCAGTGTTCGTGGTCCCCCCTGGAGCGACCGAACCCTTCGTAGGCTGAAAGCAGCAAAGGCAGCTGCCTTTCGCGCACACCGGCAACGAAGGAATAGTACATCGCAGCGAAACTACAACACAACGCATATGCTGTATCGGCGATATAACAGAACTCGCTACTTGTCGTATGTACGGCCTTGGTGCACTCTGTGGCTTCATCAACGCTA
>KB671585.1:154709-165693 GCA_000349105.1 Anopheles epiroticus | reverse complement strand
TGTGTGTGTGTGTGTGGTTCATGAGTTTGTTTCTGGTTGGGAAGTGTACATTGAACATACATTTTAGGTTTCCTGTATCCGCGCATTACACCATTATGAAGGTATAATTATTCATAAATCACTCGGTTTAAAAAAAAAACACCATTTTCCCTACGCATGTTCTTTTATACCTTCAACCGAATTCTTTAAAAAATATTTCTACTACTCTCCCTATCGTTTGCATTAGTCTATATCGGTCTTCTTTTTTTTGGGAATTTTGCACCGTTCTCAAGCAGCTTATTTGTTGATTTCTTCTCCACACGATCTGTTATTTGTTCTATGTGAGGATTGCATAGGGCCACAGATTTGGAAGCTGGTGTTTATTACGCTTCGGTACACCATCATACGTATAAAATAACCCTTATCTAGATACACTGGTAAACCAAAAAGCGAATGCCTTCTTTTGGTTGTAAACCATAGACAAACTAAACTGAAGACAAAACCTGACCAACGCACACAACGAAATCATCATTACATAGAAAGAATGATGAATGATTGAACCGAAAACGAATAAACAGTACGTGTGTGTGACTAGCTTAAGAAACCAATCGCGAACGTTATCCCTATCACCAAGCTGAAAAACACATTATATGCCTGCGCACACAACATCTTAACACACAGCTCTTGTCAAGTTTCAATTTCCACCGGCCTCTAACACGTCTGCTGTACAAAATACCTAATATTTTACGATAATGATTAACCTTATACACAGCCCTCATTCTGTTTTCAAGCGTTCGCTTAACTTTTCCTCCTTCACACACGGTGCTGCTGCTGCTTCTGCTGGTTCTAGTTTATCGTTTATCGTGCATTTGGTTCACATAGTATAGTTATAATCTATGGGAACTTTTTCCTATCGTTCCCACACGATGCCATCCTGCATTACAGCAACGATTTCCTTACACCTTTTCAACGCCATCCGTCCCTAAAGCCCTTACTGCAAAGTTACATTATTTTACCCCTTATGTGCTGCTGCTGCGCCCTTCGTGATTTACTTCTCAAATACTATGTTTGCGTTGCGATTGGCACTGTCGCAACTAAATCAGGGCGCTAGGAAAACATCAAGTAACGTGAGTTAAGATCAAACATGATTAAACTAAATTCTCCAAGAAGTGCTGTAGCTTGTTGTTTAAAAAATTGCTGCTTATCCAACTCAAATTGGATCTGATGGGCGCTAACACAGCTTAACAAATGAGGAATCAACACTCAGTGCGCCCATCATTCGGGTTAACTGTACACCTTTTCACAAGCGAATTGTCACGTTTTTTCCGCTGTTGCTGACCATTATCATCAGTCGACATTTGATGTTGAGTGTCTTTGTTGAATCCCAACATAAGAGGCAGTCATTTGCATGCGCTACACTGATTATTGCACCGCAAAAACACATTTGCAATAACAACTTTGCTTACATTAGTTCATCTACACACACCCACAAACCGTTCAAGTCGTAACCTATATAGGTGACCCTATCCACTTGACTACCGCTAGATATGATGTAAAGATGAAGAAACTGTGCTGCGTATTAACAGTTCCTATAGCCTATTTTTCAGACACTTTGTTATGTACACATTTTATGAATAGAAACAAAAAAAAACGTAGCAAAAGCGGATATTTTTAGCAACAAAACAAAAGAGTAAAGTATGGATTTAATTTTGGATTCCGCTTGAAATTGAACCCAATGATATTATTCTTCACACGTTGTGTTTTGTGTGTTTGCTTTTATTTCTCTGCTAGATATCGACCAACTTGCAAAAGCGTTTGCCGTGCAAGACAAACTTACCACACAACAACAGTGGAACCAGCCGCGCATCCACATGTGCTCGACCGTTGCATATATATATATATACATTTTTTGTTGTTTTTGATTTGTTTAATTAGTTGTCCTTGACGCTTTGTTTTGAATCGCATTGATGATAGGATTTCCGGGAGGAAGTAGCTTGGCATAAACAGCACAGGTAGCAGCATCAGCAGCAACGGCAGCGCATTGGCCGAAAAGCCAAAGCTACTTCCTCCCCATCGTACAGCTGGTTCTCCTACAAATGTGACTATGATAACGTTGCTTGCAGCACCTAAATCTAAACATATCTACAGCATCGGTGACTCGGCACGACTCGTTTGCCCCTTTATTAGCAACAACCGGTACGTTTGTGGACCCGGCTAACTTACAGGAATCGTTTATCATGCGGTTTTGCTTATACCGTATCCGTGTGTGCATGAGTGTGAATATGATATTCACCTGTGAAACGGACTGTTTCACAACGTACTGAGGTTATTCCTGATGTTTTCATAATTCTATAGATAATTTCCGCATCAGGCGCTTTGCTAACCTTTCTTTTCTTAACGTGGTTTTAATGCGGGTTGGTGTGACACTAATGAATACCTATTTCTTTAAACAACATTTTGCCCTGAATATATATATATATGTTCGTAACGATAAACTGAACTAAGCAAGCAAACATATGTGTATGGAAAACAAAACCAATACTAACAATAAAGGGAACCCTGGGTCATGTGTTAAGCTAGGATTGTTCCTATATTCGGTTAATGCGTCTTGGGCGCGTTATATTCTATTTTTTTACAAACCCACAGGAGGTACACACTGCGCTGCTGCTACTTGGACACTCACCCTTCTACTTGGTACAGGGTGATCATTCTGCTAGGTAGAAAGAGCGTGGCAGTTACTTTTCTTTGATCGTAAGTGGGGCGCTTGCTGCTGTTGAGAATAGGGATATCTACGTATCGCTCAATTCAGGCGGTTAACAGATGACATCATGTTGGGAAGGTATGTGGCAGCCAAAAATTGTGCAACTAGTATACGATTTGACCCACGGATTGTTTTTTTTTTTTGTTTCTCCATTACACTACCACTGCACTAAACGCATGAGCAGTTCAACCTTCCGCATATCGAAACAGCACCAGCCATACCGTGGGCGCGAATTCTCACTTACTGCTTCCACCTCATCGATGGCTCAAATAGAACGTTATGTCTTCGACTGATGCACACTTGCCTAAATTGATTCAGCCACATCTAAAGTCATTCGCTTTTTATCAGTGTTCCAAGCTCGTTTAGGTTCAACACGAATTGAACGATTCCGCACTATTCAAACCACCTTCTTTTATATTTTTAGTTTTTTTTAGTTTTTAATTTTTCCTTTAATTTTCAACACAGCACAGCGTCGAGGAAAGTTAACTGTTGTCTTGTTCGATACTTCCCCTCACTACTGTTACCCTTTGGTTCCGGAAGTATTTAGTTTTTGCGTTTCGTTTCGTTTTCTATACGCGAAAGAAAACAACGGTTTTACTTAGAGTTACCACCGTAATGGCCACTGTGATTACCCTGTCCATGTCCCCCACTTCCGTAATGATTGCCACCACTGTTGCCGTGCACATTGCCATAGCTACTTCCAACACCACCGTATCCGCCACCACTCGTACCCCGACCCTGGTGGTCGTTACCATGATGATGCGCGTTGTGCCGATCGTTTCCACCGGCTGAGTGGGACGACCCACCACGGCCACTCCCGCCTCCTCCGCCACCACCAGCACCGCCTCCACCACCACCATCGCCACCGCCACGGTGGTCACTGTTCGGTCCGTGGCTCTGGGTGTCCATACGGCGGTAGTACAACAGGTAGGGCACGCGCGGCGCACGCGGACGCAGTACGTTGTACTCCGGTACGGGTTTCACGATACTGTCATCATACCGAATCCAGCTGGCGTAACCGGTATGGTACACATCGGTGATGTAGTGTCCCTTAGACGCTTCCTTACCGTCATGGTACACCACCGCGAACAGCTTATACTGCTTCTGCTTGGCCGAATAGCTTTTACCCTTCGACATCAGTTCTGCAAAACGAAATTACGAAACGAAATCTTAGCGATTTACGCCGATGTGCGAAGGACGGTGTGTGCACTTACTCGAATCAATCTTCAATTCAATTGGGAAGTCCAGGGTTTTTAGTATCTTGGTACAGCCATCCATTTTATAGTCGAAACACTTCAGATGCAGAATAAGTACAACGGGCAGCTCCTCCAACGTTACTTGTTGCCAGGCCGCTACCTCCTGCTTCGTTTTCGAGCAGGTTACACCCTCCAGTTCATCTCGACCCACCAGCTGTTCCAGAGCTTCTTTCACAGATGCCGCTTTCTGTAATGTGAAATGTATATAAATTTAACAAAAACGTAATTATACTACATGTGGTTAAAAATTAATTTATAAAACCGCATCTTAATTTGACCATTTATAGCTTGAAGCGGCTAAAGAAATAACTCGAAATCAAAACTAAAAGATAACATATGCGCACAGATCACACATCGTATTGAAAAGATTGTACACTCCAGTATTAAGGAGCAAACTAGTTGAACAAAAATAAATTAAAAATTTGTTTGAAGAAAATAAATAAAAAATGAAGTGCCTAAAAACGAGCAAAGGAGATATAATTCTCGTGCATGGAATCAGATTGAGGAACCTAATTTTAGAATGAATTCGTCGAATGAGAGAATGAAGGCAAATGAATTCTAGCGAAATGAATGCGAAGGGTTTCTATTTTTAGAATGAAAGCGAATGAACGTCGACCACGTGGTTCGCTGCATACCTCTATATCCAGGGGAAGAGTGAAAAATGGCTGTATGTTGTAGGTCGGAGGTACACCGTCACGTTGCACGCGAGACCTCAGTTTTCCGCGGAAGATGTCGCTGATTGGTGAACGCCCGAAATCAGTCGTGCGTGTTACCGTGCCCTTGTTGCGGTTGCCGCAGATAACCTACAAATTACAAATATGAGGTGTAAGCGATTATAAAAAAAAAAAAAAAAAAAAACTGTTTAATATTTTTCTCAATCAATTTACAAATCCATCTATTCAAAAAGAAAATGCTGAAAAAAATAAAAATAATGAAATAAGAAACAAATTGTCCAAGCTAAATCTTGAAATGAAACCAATTAAAGTAAAGTTTCATTTCTACACAAATAAGCGTTGGTGAATTTTTCTCTCCCAACCGTTCACTTACAGAATTCAGGAGTGAACTATCCCACTGAATCTGCAATGCTCAATATTCAGTTGGGTGAAATAAGAATTGCACTTTAAAAACTATATAGAAAGAAACACTCTTTTCCAAGTTAAAGCCTGCTTAAAGTATAAATCCGCTCGAAACAAGAATACATCCTCAGACTACCGCGAGCGAGAGTGGTTCTTACACCTAGTTCCACGCACTTTACCGCACGGCCACCAAAGTGTAAGCGTCTGCCGCACGCTACAATTCTATTTTTTACAACTTACCATCCAATCGTCTGCATCCTCTTCACCATGAACTTCACCGTTGGTCGGTTCCTCGCCATTCAGATTGCCTTGGTCAGTTTTGTTGAACTTCATGAACTATATGATTTTTTGTAAACAATAATTGAATAATGAAACATTAATCAGTATTGCAAAGTAATTTTCAGTTATTTTGATTGTTTTGCAAACTATTCCGAACGTTTTCGATGTACTTTGGAACCCTTCGCACAATTATTGTGATTAGTTCTTAAATGTTCATAACTGTATGTACATTTGAATGCATGGGATGGGAAACGGGAACCGATCTACAACATACCTCTATCATCTCGTCGTTAAGACGATTCAGCACACAACCAAGGAACTCTTCGGCATCTTCCTGTCGCCCTTCGATTTGGAATATGTCCGACCGGATTCCGTTCAGCATCTTGTAGATAACGGTCGGTTCAAACGGTGTATCGACCTGTATTTCGGGTATGTCATCCTTCTTACTCTTATCGCTGCGCTGCGACTTGGCCCGTATAGGAAACTGTGAGAATTCATTCACTAATGCGCACCTGTAGTTTAAATAGGGTGGTAGAAAAATTAATGTAAAATGCAAGATCGTTCGGGATTTTGTTTGCGACAGCGCAAACCACTAATGCTTACATTGCATCAATGAACGGTTTTGGGTGCTTGGAATTCTTTGCCGCCGGAAGGTTACGAATCGTCCTCATTAGATGATAAAACGGAGGACACGCTATCAGCGCCTGCAGTATTGTGTTGATGTAGCAGTAGTTTGATCGATTGATCAAACCGCGTGGTGTAATGCTGATGCTAGTATTGTCAATGGTGAACCCGCTAAGGAAATCTACAAGGAAAAGGAAAATTTCGATCAGACGCAATTGTAGTAGATGTGTGATAATTTAAAAATTTTCCTATAAGATGTAATAATATTTAAAAAATGTTTGTTTCAACACTAATGCCACTTTTCATTAAAGTGTTAGGGAAAAGGGCAAACTCTCTGAGAAACGGGGTAGGTAAACCGTAAAGCAAGTACCACAAACCAATCAGAACGATTAGTCAGCGTAGTTCTTAGAATACGACACCTTTAATTATTCTCTCCCATTTGTGTAACGCGTATATTACTCCACGAGTGACAGAGTAGTTCGCTGACTTCCAAATGGAAAACTCATTTCTATAAGAGAATATTACTACTATACTGCTATAGATGTGTAAATTAATTGTGAAATGCCTCTCTCCCACATAAGAGAAACTTTGAAAACTATTTTTTTTATCTGAATTAAACCCTGGCGAGATTCGAACGCAAACAGGCCCGAACCTGTAGCAATTGTGCTCGCGCGTTACCACTATCGGCTAAGCAGGCGATTTCTTCACTTACCTCCAAATTTCAATGAAAATTCATCCTTTTGATCAATGACGGTTGAAGTGGAAGATGCATTTGCTGCCGCCTTCTGGCCACCAGCAGTTTGCTGTGCTCCCTTTCCCCTGCCAGTAGAAGCGTTTGCATTACCGGTCGCTGTGAAGGCGGTTGTTGTGGGAGCATTGGCTGCTGATGGAGTAGATGCGGCTGCAGATGAGTATGACATTGGAGCACTTGGCGTTGACGGTGTCTGATGATTTCTATCATACGGTTGCACCTTTGCCACCGGTTTCTTCGCACCCGATGCCGAGGAGTCGGTGCTGGACGGAGGGTTTCCTGCCCCGGTTGTGGAGGGTGTACCGCTAGCCATCGATGGACCGCGGTTAGCAGACGGTGGTGCAGCAAAGTTTATCCCTGATGATGTTGTTGGAGTGTGATGAAGAGATGCACTCCCGGTACCGGTACTTGATCCAACAGACACTGCACCACTTTGTCCAGCTGCCTGCCCAAGGATTCCACTGGTTGATGTAGCTGTAGGTACCGATGATGCCGGCAATGTTGTTGTTGCGACTGTGGTTGCAGCAGTTGCTGTTGCTGAAACCGATAATGCAGAGGGCGCAGGTGCCGACGAAGACGACGATGAAGAGGAGGACGTTTGGAACAGGCTTGCCCAGGTTTTGTTCGGTTGCGGTGGCGCTCCGCCGGGTAGTATCTGTGGCGGGGGCACAATGATGGGTGGTGGAATATTTAATGGATAATCGGGTGGCGGTATATTAAGTGGGTGGTTAATGACAACCGGTGCTTTAGTCGTAGACTTTACCGTGTTAGTGTTACTGGGTATGGAAGTTGTTGCAGTAGTAGTGGGTCTGGGTACAATTATCACGTCTTGGTGGTGTGGTTTCATCATGTCGACCGATGTTGCTGCCGGTGCTGCTGCCACTGCTGCCGTCGTGGAAACCGTCCGCTGGGGAATTGCTTCTACTTTCTTCGATTCCATCTGAGGTGGCGCGACTCCGGTCTGTCCACTACTTGTACCGCTTCCTCCACCTGTACCACTAGCGAACGAGGAACTACCACTGTTAACCGTACTCGCGGAGCGCTGGTTGTGATCAGGGTACGATTTCTGGCCTGCTGTCTGAGGAAACTGTTTCCCGCCCGTGGAAGTGTTAGACGATGAGCCTGAAATCACTACGGTTCCTCCCAACGGCACGGTAGAAGCGTTCTTGTTCTGCTGCACGCCTGCACCGGCTGCTGATCCGGGGAACTCCTTGTTAGGTATTGCCGACACCGAAACCGAAGCAGTTCCCTTCTTCGGCCCAACGCCGCTACTGTTTACCCAACTACTTCCTGCATTTCCATGCTGTCCTGCCAGTTGCGGGCCGCTGCTGTTGCGTTGTGCATTCACTCCACCACCAGCAACAACACCTACGGGAGTAGCCGCATGCCTTTGCTCCTGTTGTTCCTTAAGTGAAAGTTTTTCTATCCGTTCCTGGGTACTCTTCACGGATTCCGGCTGCTCCGATCGACCTTTGGGGGGCGCCTGTGACGCGACAGCTGCAGCGTATCCCAAGATTGGTGGTTGATGTTGTTGCTGCTGCTGCTGATTGAATCCTTGATTTGGCACATGGGAAGAGTTCGACTGCTTCCTGGCATCGTTGCTGCCCGCCCCACCTTGTGTTGCTGTCGTCGCCGTTGTCGGTGTTACTTCGTTCTGCTGGTGGGATGATGTAGCGGTAGAAACATTTACAGTGGACGGCGGCATTACAACGGCGTCATCGACGAGCTTCGGTGAGGTAATGATGTCGGACTTGCGATTAGCGCTGTTATTGTTATTGGTATCGTTACCATTGGCATCAAGCATATGCACGCCGGCTGCTGTAGCGATTGAGGATGGTATGCTTGGACGAGTTTGCTGAGTCATTTGTTGGAAAGGTTGATTGGTGGTTGTTGATGGTGGAGCGTCCGTCACTGTAAAAGAGAATGATATTTGTTATTAATTTGCAAAAAAGAACTTTTCACTAGAAGTATCAAATGAGTTCGTGTTTATTCGATATGAAAAGTCATGGATAAATTGTTTTACATGCGACGGCACCAGTGAAAACAGTTATAAACTCTTAAACGGAAAGTCCACCTGCTAGTTCATTGCCTAGACGTGGCACTTTCCTGTCCCCATCTCTTCCGGTCGATAATTTTTACAATTAAAACACAGATCCATTTTCGACATCAAGAACCCACGAACTTATTTCTAGTTTTCCTAACTACTGCCCCGAAAAATCTTACCATTTATAGCTACTCCTTGCGGCGCCGGAATATGTTGATAATGCGGAGATGGCTGTTGAACTGCGGCCTGCTGTTGCTGGAGCTGCATTGTAACGTGATGTGTGGGCGGAGGTGGATGAGCTTGAATGTACTGTGCATCAACGATGAAATTGTTGTTTATCGACTGTGCTCCACCAGCACTACCGTCCATTGCAGCGGTCGGAGGCAGTACTCCGGGTGTCTGGTGTCCCTGTTGTTGCTGCTGAACTGGTTCCGGAACCATCATCACCTCAGACGATCCTTCGATGGGTACTGGCTGCTGTGGCGGGGCGGCTGCACCAACCACATATCCGGCGGTACCTCCACCCATAACATCCTCTGGCTGTTGAGGCTGAGCTGCTCCTGCGCCAATGCTGTGTGGTACGATCTCCGAGGTAGCAGCGACCGGCGAGAGCATCGCTGCGTTTGAGTTCGAACCCTCCGGTATGCCTCCGTTTCCATTGTAATCCTCCACCGGAGGCTGAGGTGATGTCCCAGCAGCGTGTGACTGCTGCTGTTGCGGCGGTGGAGGACCCGATTGCAGCACAAACTCCTCCGGTGGTTGCATCGAAGAGATCGGCGCAGGCGCCATCTGCATCGTGAAACCAGGCACGTTCGGGTCCAGCACGTGGTGACTCATCGTGGGCTGTGGTGGGGGCGGACCTTGCGGTAACATTCCTCCCACCGCCCCAGTTCCGTCATCCTCGTGCACAGGAAGATATTCGCCTGTGTCCGGATGATAGTCCAGTGCCATTGCCGGTTGTTGAGACCAGATCGCTGCGCCCGGATGAACCACCGCATCGTCCGGCCCCGGAGCTTGTCCGCCGTGCGGTCCTCCACCATCGTCCCCCTTGCCCTCGTCGTACATTTGATATTCTGGCGGGATGAAGGACGGGTACACCACGTTATGGTAACCATGCAGGGGAGCGTTATAGTACATTTGCATGTGGGGCGCGGCCATGAACATTGGCGTACCGGAGGCATGCTGTGCCATCGGTGGAAACACATAGAACCCGTGTAGGTTGCCGTACTGTGTACCAGCGCCACCCATTATGGGCGGCGCTGCCTCAATGTGCATTAGCTCGGGCGTATGCTGCTGCGGCGGATGCTGCTGCGGCTGGCCACCGCCACTGCCAGAGGTAGGAGGAGTTTGCTGTTGACCTCCCCCAGCACCACCCTGACCCTGCTGCACTTGTTGCTGTTGCTGCTGCTGTTGAACCTGATGCTGTTGCACCAACTGCCCACCGGGATGATGCGACAACGACTGCAGCACACCCTGCTGTTGCTGCTGGTGCTGTAACGCCTGATGGTGATAACTCTGCTGATGCGGCTGCTGATGGTGATACGATTGCTGCTGGTGCTGCTGCACGTAGTGCGGCACGTACCCGCCCCGCGAGCGAGAATTATTCCCTCCCCGATTGTTTCGTCCACCGCGTCGCATCGTGCCCCGTCCCGACATTGCTACCGGCGCCTGCGGTATCAGCTGCATCTCCGGGCCGGCCCCAACATCCGCCGGCATGTACGCACCGGATGGGGTCGTCGTCGCTAGGTATGGCGATATCGTGGGATACCCGTGCACGCTCACGTTCGCCGTTAAATTGCCCACGAACACGTTGTTCGGGACAGGTGTGGCTGTCGGTGGCAGCATCTGCACCGGGTACATGCCGTGCGGGGTTTGTTGGATATAAGCTGACGTCGGCATTGGCGCGTAGACGTGCGGCAGCATCTGCTGCTGATGCTGGTTCGCCACAGACACAGTCTGTTGCTGCATTTGCTGATTGCCATTGTCCCTGTCGACGTTACGGCCACTCCCATCTCCACCACTGGTAGTGATACCGGCGCCTCCTGCACCGTTACCAACTCCTACTCCTCCTCCACCTCCCCCGCCTCTACCACCAACATTATGGGACTGTGTCTGGGGTGGGCCTTGGCCAGGACCAGGCTGCTGCTGCTGCTGCTGATTGTTAGCTGCCGATCCTAATTGTTGCTGCTGCTGTTGTTGCTGCTGCTGTTGTTG